>CCAG010017245.1:0-24424 GCA_001077435.1 Glossina morsitans morsitans | reverse complement strand
GACGGCCAGAAAACGTTGCGTAGAGAAGGAAATAGTATTTGTGTGCGTTTGCTGTAAAAGTGGTGAAGAAATAATAATAACGAATAATGATATAAAAAAAAAAATTAAATAAAAACTCAAAGCAATCGGTATAAAGTTGAAAGTCGATGTAATTGTGAACATCACTTCGTCCGTTTAGCTAACCGACGATTCTTTATGAATCAAATAACTTCGCAAAAAAAAAACGTAATTTAGATTAAACCTAGAACATCAAGCCCATCGAAATACTATCTGAATCTATCTGAAATTCCTGAAAATTAAAAACTAAAGTCATTTATCGTTGATACTATCTGTCTCAAGTCATTATAAGATATCATAGAAAAAACTATTTTAATGGATTTGTTATGTTAGTCGCAGAAGGCTGTCAGTTCGTCGATAGCATCTTCGCTATACTAACCATTTAAATGTGCGCAGAAAACATTTTTGTAGTCAGTGTCCATTCTTCCACCACCATATGCTATTAAAAAGGTTGAGATAGATATTATCTTCAAGTTGTAGATTAGCGCTTGGCAAGTTTCACGCTAAAATCCTACGGCTGCTTATGTAAAAGCCACGTAATATTAAAAGCTGTCCTTTAAGTCAGTCATTTAAATTCGGCTTCGATTTATTGATGTCCGTCCATTTGGCCTTAAACCATGGGGAAAGCATTTCCCCTTGATTGGGGTTTTTGAATTATGTGTTAAAAGTTCGTGGTTCCAGGCTTGAGCAAATTCATTGTTGTTTAACAGTCGACGATATATATTTTTCTCTCATATTTGCTTAACAACTTATCTTTGCTCAATTGGTTTGTTCAGTTGTAATCGAGATACCAATAGTTTCGTATCTTAAGAATTGGCTTATTAGTGCTTAGAACTCATTACTACTGTTATTAGTGTTTAGTTGTCTTGATGTTAATAACAACTCATTACTACTCTTACTGACGCGTGGACTTCTTGAAATGGCAATGCAAAGAAAGTAATTCTTCCTCTCTGAAAGAATACGAACCATTCGAAAGCAGTCATCGGGGTCAATTCTCTAACGATCAGTCCACATTCAAACTAAAAGGTAAATATTAAGTCTACAAAAAGTGTGAATCATTCCCGACTATACACGGACGCTACATTAAAAAAAATAAATGAAATGCAAAACAGTTAAAATAAATTGAAAACTTTAAAAAAAAAAAAAAACATTTCAATAACATATAGATGTGAAAAGTTTTGCAAGGACATAAAAGCTAATCACATGAAATCCCCGCCAAAAAAGTTGAATCCATTGATCTTCAGGTACAAGAAAGGTATCTAAGATTCGCTTTAAGCCAAAAATGATTTCCTTACTGATTTCTGAATTAAAACAAGATATGTGTTGAGAAATTTCATATGAAAAGCATGGTATTCTTCAAAATGTTTTACTCTGAAATTTGGTAAAAAATTCATTTAAAATATATTTATGTTAGGTATGTGTTTACTGTGTATTTTATGCGTATAGCTTTAAGGCGTTTGTAACTTTCAATCACAAAAGTAAAAAAATGAATTAACTTTAATTGTTACGCACCAGGTGCGATTCATGCAAAATATAACTAAAGTTGTTTGTAAAGTTGTGTGCAGAGTTGTGTTATTTTTCGTAAATTTCCATAAAGCTTGATAGGAGAGAAGGAGATGAGGTGCAGTTGAGGAGAAGAGAGTAAAAATAATTTAAATAAAACGATTGCTTGACAACCGGTAGAGTTTTAAAAATGTAAAGCATTGCATTTAAACCTTACGTATGACAAATTTTGAAAATATATTCATGACATGGACTTGTTTTATGCATGGAGCTATTTGTAAGTGCGAGCAAGCAAGGGCAAGGGTACGGTATGGTCTAATCCATTTGTCATCGTAGTGACTAGCACTTGAATTTTTCTTTTTTTTTTTTTGTGTACGATTTCAGCCAAGATATATCCGAGCCTGTTAACGAAACAATACAGGGCTTCCTTTTATTGTTCAGGATAATCGTCTTTTTCCAGTGATTTTCCCATTCGTATATATTGTATTCCTCAAGTGGTTTTTTAAAATGCTTCAAAATACCCTTCTGCGGCTACTACTGCTTCATTACATCGCGTGAAAGATTCTCCGCGTACGCATGTTGTAAGAACTCTGACCAATGGAAATAAGAAATATTCAGATCTGATCAATCGAAAGGATGTTCCAGCATTTCGTATTCCAACGTTTAAAATTTTGTTGTTGGAAAAAATGAAATCTTTGCTAGGAGCAATTTAGCCTTAATGGAAGGCGGCTTTTTCTCTTGTAAACCGCGCCGTTTTTCATAGGTTGTTTCTTTCATCCAGCACCGCGTCCGAAAGGTTAATGTTAATGTTTCACCGGTCCGCGTGTGGAATTACTCAACAAAATTCACGTTTGCATCTTAAGCAAGTAAAACAGCCCTAGTCGATCGCGCCCTATTATTAAATAACCTCTACACACTCTACAGTTGCCCACACATAAGCTTTTCAAAATAAGACGTCAGGAAGTGGTCGAAAAAGGAGTCCGATTTAAACCATTTTCAATAGCGTTCGTTTTTGGGCCAAAACACATTAGTACCAGATATCAATAAAGCATCTAAAAAATTGCGGAGCACAAGAAAGCAACACAGACGAATGGACAGACGGATACAAAAGTTTAGATCGATGTAAACGCGATTGCGTCTATGTTCAATACTTTTCGGTCTTGCAAATATCCGCGTAGACTTAATATACCCTTGTGCCACAAGTGGTGTAGAGCGTAAAAATGGACGTCGGTACTTCTTCAAAGGATTTTAACTCGTTTGCTTGTTTAAGAAGACCGTAATGATAAACCACAATTTTATATGCGATTGAGGAGTAAAGTTTATCGAGTCAGGGTCAGGATGCTGTCTGGAACAAAGGAAGTTAACAAAGGCGGCTCCGTCTTAATAGTTTTCTTATGTCCAGAACTTTGATTAAAATCTTAGGAATTAAACGTTGATGATTACGTTCCTCGCTAAATAATTCCCAATTGATACACGAATTTCAGTCGCCGCATCCTCGAACCTTTACACGATTCCTTTGTTAAAATACTTTGTGGATATACAACGTTTCCTTCACGTTTACACTGGGTTTTTCAAATATTTTACTATAGCGTACTAAGACGCAACATTTCTTTACGTCCGCATAAATTTCCTTTCCAAATAAAGTGCTTTCTACAACAATTGCATTGCAATTTCCATAACCCAACAATTCTTTGAATAAAACTAATTGACATGTCAGCATGGAATTTTACACACGCTCTGATGACTTCTATGTTAAAAATTAAAAAATAATCCAAACTAATCATTCCCAGCAGTTCGATTGACGCATCAGTTTAAAAATTTATCGACTGCCTTAACTAATTAATTGCGTATGACGTGTCTACACGTCAACCCAGATTTTCACTTTGGTGCGTTTCTCTACACATGTCACGTGAAATAACAAACTATAAGTCGATATAAAACCTCAAAATTGCTATACAATTGCCAGGCAGTGGAATGTTTCCTTTAAAATATCAGTAAATGTTTGCTATAAATTAAAAAGAAAATAAAATTGGGTTCAATTCTTCGCTTTAGAAGTTATTCCTTGTACAATGTGCATGCAATCCTTCATGGACGTCTTGAAACAACCTGGAGAACATAATATCAATATAATATCAATAATATCAAGAGAATTTAACTTTGTCAAGGTGACTAGAGCAAGGTGACTTCAAAAAGGACAGCCGATAGTGGTAATCTTCCTACCTTCGTGGTAGAATTTATTTCTTCAGTTATTTCTTCAGTGATAATAATGATAACAATAATTTTCTTGTTAAAGTTCAATTTTTCAGCAACAATACCTTTTTCTTCAACAATGATCATTTTCGATCATACTGATCGACTTGGAATCAATTCTGTATCTTGTCTGGCCGTGTTGTTGTCTCGTATTCAACCTACAGGCCATAATTTTCGAGATACATTTCGAGATGAGATTCGATGCACGGATGTGTTTTGACCCAAGGGCGAACTTCAGCTAGAATGGCGTGGATTGTACCACTTTTCCGATCACCTCCCATGTAATGCTTTATTTTGAATAGGCGAATGGTATGGGGTATATAATGGTGGGTCCGTGGTCTGTTATAATGGTTTTTATTGTTTTTATCTAACAAAAATGAAATCTTTATTTCCTTAAAATTTATTATATGACTACTCGCTTGCTTACTACTTACATTTGTATGTATGACGCGAATGGGCGTCATCGCTTCATTTCACTTATAAGAATCCACTACGCAGATAACTGGGGGGATATAGGTTATAGTTATTAACTTATATCAAAACCAGCACTTCCATATGTAGACCCACTTAAGTCGTACATGTGAGAAAAGAGTACAGGAAGGAATCTTAGAAGGATGAAAGTTGAAAATTCACATCCATTTCACCTTGGATTTACTGTCTTCACGAAATGCATTTCCACAACAAATTATCTACGGAAATTGGTACACTGACAGATCACTCTCTCTCTCTCTCTCTTTCTCTTTCTCTCTTTGAGTTAAACTCTAAAAAACAACTGCATCATTTGAACAAGAGGCTCATGGTGAACTTCAACTTCATACACCTTCTAAAATACGTTACCGTATGAGGATGACCGATATTAAAGTAAGAAAAGTCATTGCTGTTGTGAGCCTTAATGAACTTAAGTGCTTGTTTTGCCGACACTGTTTTATTTTGTTTATAGATAATAATGCACACATCACCATTTAATCATTTTCATTTAAATTTTCCTAAAGTTGAAATAAGAAAAAAGCAAAGCCATCTCGGCGAGCATCCTGTATATGCCAAATTACAGTTTTCTATGACAATTTTGTGACATTGAGATTTTTTAATAAATAGACAGTCTCTCTGACGAGGGAAAAGAGCAAATCGGGGAAAGAAGGCAGTTAAGTTAGATTTGCTTCAAACGGCATAACAAAATACGTACACCCCCCGCTCTAATGATAAGTACAAAGAACTTGAATAAACAAAGAAATGTTTTTAAAAATCAAGTAAAAATTTTAATTCGTTTTAGAACGAATCTTGGATACTCATCGCTTCAATAAGCACGAATATCTCAATCAAGAAAGGGTTGAGCGGTTGGTAGGTTATCCTACATATTCGCAACTGAAGAAGACTCCTCGTTACTGTCGATCTCATATTTTAGTAAATATAAAAATTGGAGATTTTTTCATTTGTCCTTCCTTCACTTTTCCGGCTTTTCCTTCTGTAATGAACAGATGGTTCACATCCATATTCCAATGTTATGTAAGGCTATGAACATGTCGCAGGTTTCACTTAATTTAATCAAAACGTTAAAAGTAAAATGCAGGACATATTGCTCGTGGATGGGACATTTGGCGAATTAACTAAAATTAAACTCTCGAGTTGATCAAAAATTTATCAAGAATTTTGGGTCTTACAAAACGAACGACAAACTTTTCACTTCACTACTCCTCACTGTAGCATGATGAAAAGATAATGACGACACTCGGCTGGGGTCGAATTGTGTGATATCTACCATTCATGCGTACGTTTCTCCGAAAAACATATATTTCAAGTCGTGGTAGATCCTGTTGCGGTTTAAAACATTGGACGATTATTGTTATAGAAGCAAAAAAGATGTGTATCGCTTGGTGTTGGATACAACAACAATCTACCAACATTTAAGCCACAATTTGAAAATTTGTGCCAAAGAATGCTACTCCAGTTGAGGATAAGATGAACGAACGTACGTATTGAAAAGGAAAGCCAGAGAATGTAAAATAAAAAAGAAAGGGAGAAAAAAAAGAAAGAAAAAAGTAAAAACAAACAACTAAAGTCCTTGTAGGTGCTTTAAACTAATTGCAAAGACTTCTCACACAGCGTGTATGTATGAGCGTGAATGTCGGTCGGTACATATATATATTTATGTATGTATATATAAGTATATATATTCATATATGGTGCGATACTGTTTGCTTGCCTAGGAAATATGATCCAGTGCAGTGTGTCTGCGTGCGTGCGTGTGTGTGTGTGTGTGTGTGTATGTATGTATGTATGCATGTGTTAATGTATGTATGTGTGCATCCAAGGAAATACTTGTAGATGCATGGTCCCCACAGGGCTACACCATTAGCATTGAGTATTACAAAACATTTACTGTGAATATTTTCCACTTTAGTGGCACTTTGTTAGAAGAATTTTAACTGCAGAGTAAACAAATGAAGATAGAGTGAGAGAAAGAGAAGAAGATAAAGAGGCCTAAAGTGTTTGAAGCAGATGGGTAAGTGTTAAAAAGAAACGGAAGATTACACACAAGGCTATTGAAAGTGATTTTAGGCAAAATGTAGACACTTTAGAAATTGAAACTAAAAAAAAAAAAAAAAAAAAAATGTTGAGTCATATAACATTTCAGAGAATTCATTTTGGAATTCACACAGTTTGCATTACAGTTATCTATATCATCTATGTGTGCTATTAAGAGCAAGATTCGATAATTGTCTTAATTTTCATATAAGATACTATCCTATTGAGTGCTGCAATCCTGCTGTAACTGTTCAGCCTAATATCGGTGATTTAAAATTAAATTACTCCGTTCAAAAAGCAAGGGGATTTTTCTTTAGTACAGACACATACGTTCTTTGCTTATCAGCGTTTTCCGGTTAGCTTAGCAAAATTGTTATCATTTGAGAGAAATTTCATAGCATACGCCTTGTTATAGATGCTCGCTTGCTATTGTTGGAAATTCCCGTAGGCGCACTTTCAAAGAACAAACAAGTGAAAACATTATAATGGGCTACGGTTCACCCTCATACACCCTACAGCACTTCGTTTAATACAGTTATCCATATAATGAGTTTTAAAAGTAGAGCGTTATAAGGGAAGTGGTCGGAGGAGTAGTCCAATTCGAACTCTTTTATCCATTATTAGCATTGATCTTTGGACCAAAACACATCAGTGTACCCAATTTCATCAAAATATCTCGAAAATTGCGCTCTGTAGTATACAAGACGTACAGTCGGATAGACAGACAATCTTAGGTCGATTCATAAATTGATGAAGAATATATTTGCCTCAAGTCCTGAGCACGTAGAAACGTAATGTGCCTTCAAGTATTACACTATAAATTTCGAACACATTAATTTTTGTACTTAAAAGTCTTATCAGACTTGAGATCGTAATCGCAACAATTCAATCAGTTTTATATCGACGGTTTGCATTTGTTTCGCTTGTCTCCTCGTTTTATGCCAAAATCATTCAACTATTTTTCAAAAGCAAAATCGTGGTCAAGTGGCTGAAGGGAGATTTTTTAGGATTGCGTGCGTCTGTGGTGATAACCTAAACTATTAATAACTAATTATTAATAATGAGAAGCGGTCTTCTGCTCACAGTCCAGAACTAATTTAAAGGTCAAACGAACGTGAAATGAAACGAAACTAAAGAAAATTCGACGACAACAACCTGCACTTACTGTCGACGCCTAAACTAAGAAGACTAACGTATGGCATGGAACTTAATGTTAGAGCAAATGTTAGCTGTGCTAAGCTAATGAAAAGAGAACTTGTATTGATATTCGAAGCGAGTGTATATTTAAAATAAATAAAATTGCGTTTATTTTTTCAACATAACGCTATAAATGTGTCAATTACACAAACAAATCTTAATAAGCGATTATATTAAAAGTACTCGAGATGTTACTTAAGACACTAAGAATATGCTTACAAAAATTAGAGAAACTTTTCTGATGCTAGTTTAAAATTATTACACAACTAATGTGCCGGATTCTAAGCAATTTTTACAAATACTTACGTAAAGTTAAACCGCGCCTACGTAGAAGTATGAACTGTTTATTTAAACGGTACAACAACGGAGAAAAAAATAAAATTTATGATCAAAACATTCATCACACTTGGCTGATTGTCTTCAACAATTTCATCTCCAACAACAAGTGATGATGATGATGATGTTGAGTGCTTCCTGCGATACCTCTTCACAAACGTACAATTTTGTTTCGTTGTTCACTGCTACCGCTGCGTGAAGTTGTTTCATAAAAAGACAATAAAAAGAATTACGGTTCGTGCTGTTGATGATGCTTAAATGCATATGTGTTTGCACAAGATCTAAGGTCTCCTAAGAATCGGATGGCACCTGTTTTATGTGTTACGCTGTCAGTGTATTTCGTTATGAAGCAATGGTATAAATTTTTAGCTTTCTTACTAAAACAAAAAAAGGAAATAAACATTAACATGCATACGTTAATCTACGCAATTGTACGCGAACTAAAAGTTTGTTCGAATTCTCAATACTCTACTATGCCTATCTGAATTTTTGTACAGAGAGATTTATATGTTTCTTACCCAAGTATCTATAGCCAAGTCTTGGAGTTAGGGAAGATAAACTTATAAGCCATGCATTTTGAGTCTATTGAACTTTGGGGCCGCTTCACAGCCGTGGATGTCGACTAAACTCGATAGCTGTCGATCATTGGCTCGCTGTAACGTGCAATGACTTTACAACTATCGACCAAATACGCGTTTTTCTGACTACGAAATGAAAAATCTTTCGGTCGTAGAATTACCATCCTGTTTGCTCGATATCGATAGTTGTACACCCGCCCCGAGTCTCTTGTGCTTAATATAATTGTACAAAAAGAGCTCTATCACACTAAAATGTTCCTCGTAGTGCCGATCTATTATACAAACTAATCTTAATTTAATGCCATAAATAGAACTGTGCAACATTTAAGTGGATAAACTTTCTGGCTGTCGACGTTGTACAGTCTACAACCAACCCAGCTGACCTTCGTCTTGTCTAAAGCCCTGGCTGAAATTTAATTTTATAAAATATAATTTAAAGCAGTCAGATTGTTGTGACTCGCAGAAAAGTAGGTCAAGG
Source organism: Glossina morsitans morsitans (assembly GCA_001077435.1). Classification (NCBI taxonomy): domain Eukaryota; kingdom Metazoa; phylum Arthropoda; class Insecta; order Diptera; family Glossinidae; genus Glossina; species Glossina morsitans. The sequence goes on along the minus strand of CCAG010017245.1, from coordinate 15,502 downwards.
AGGTTCGATAAAATTTTTTTTTTCTTTGGTCAAGAAAAATGCTTTGAATGTAGAGGATAGACAGAAACGGACTGTATTTATTAAAGCAAAAACTAGTTAATGCTAAGTAGATATTCATTAAATGCAAGACATTTACATAAGACTTACATGAATGCGAATTATCTAGTGCGAGCAAATGCGTCCTGGCGTCTTCATGATGGCAAGCAAGTTCAGCAAAAGGCGAAATAATCTTTTAATGATGTGAACAAACAGTGCGCTGCCCCTTAAGAGTCAAAAGACGTTCATTAAAGACTTTTTTCGCTCGAATAGACGCTGCACGGTGCTGTGAACGTTGCTAGTTGGGCATTGATATTGAAAAAGATTAATGCTCCCCGTCTTGTGTTTTGAAAGCACGAATAGGAAATGGATGGGCCGGTGAGGACAGTGATGCATCTTCTTTCGATTATGCATTAGGAAACATTGAAAAAAAAAACGGTTAGTCAGTCTAATACAGAAAATTTTCGTTTCGTAAGTAAAATTTTATTTAAGTCTTCCCTTATGGGCTTCTTGAGTTGGTTTACTTCCCAAAATTGTAGAGCAAGTTACATAAAACTGCACTCTCCTGAAATCGTTTGTCTAAACTGGGAAAAGCTAAGTAAAGAAAGCGCAAGGATGCATCAATCAACTAATTGGTAAACGAAAGATAGATTTGTCTTCATTAAGTTTATATCGTTGGTAGCATTGCCAATCAATCAACAGCGCTGTTGTTTAATGGCCAAAGTGTCCATTCAAAGTCGGGGATCGCGGGTCAACGTCGTAGAGTAGTAGCATTATTGAGTGCCCAGTACATAAAAGCAAAAACGCACATCCATTACGCTGCAGGCACTTTCTCTCTTTTCAATCTCTCCTCACTACTTTCTGGACCACCGTGTTACACCCGTAGGAGATACAGGCCCTGAGTGATTAATTATAAAGCTAATTGTCATGATGGAAAAAGCAAACGATAAGACAAAAGAGTTTTTCCTTTCCTTATATTACGCTGACGATCTTCGCGCCAATCAGCGTCTTATGAGCTGCCAATCCAGCTGCCTATTGTCCAGCCGATATAAGAGGGTAACAGTGTCACTGTGACATACAACATATATCCACCCACTGTAATAAATATTTTAGGTCTTTTAAGGAACGTAGAATTATATAATAGATTAGGTTTAACTCTCGCGACTGTCGATAGAATCGAACATGCATTTTTTGATCAGCTTAGTGCCGTTTTCGGTATATTTATACATTATATTTAAAAAAGCTGTATATTTACACGTCAACTTGTCCAGACCTAACCATGCTCCACCTAGACCCCACTATGCTCTTCGTCAATGCGTGATTCCATCAAACAGGCGGTGTAGCTAGTAACTTTCAGTTTCCCTAATTGATTTGTAAGTTATAAGTTTCTACAATTTAAAGACTAAATTTGTGTGTGTGTGTGTGTGCGCGGATAGGTAATCAGTTGGAGGCACTACCCCTCTAAAAGGCCAGGCTGAAAATTATAATTAATGTGACTTGAACAGAAGTGCCCTATAATAGCAATAATATTTGTTGTTAACATTACATACGATATGAAAAAATTAATATGCATTTCGGCTATGATCATAACATAACCACCAACCCTTTTAAAACCTGTGCGGTTAAACGTTTTGCGAACATTGTTCTACATATGAATTGTAAACCATAAAAATGCACAGGAACGCGAATCTCTAAAGGTGAATCCTCTGTTTCATGTTTGCCACTATACACAGCTAATAGCATGTTTGGTTTGTCATATCATTTACATAAAATAACGACGATGTTATTTTCAATAATCAACAATAGTTAAAGGGTTCTCAATAATCTTTTATGATGCATAAGTTGTAAAGGGATTTATTGAAATCGTGATCGCTGCTCGTAGATATTGATCTACGTCATATAATCACTCGTGTTGAAGAATATGTAGGAAAAAGAAAATATTGCCAGATTTACTTATCCAATCAGCGTTGAGTTCGTGTGTAGTCAAGTGGGTAGGAAATTCGGCTCTGAAATCGGTAAACTCAGGCTCGAGTCCTAGTGCGGGGCTTTATAAACTACTAAGAGAAAAAGAACTTTAGAAATTGTTAATAAAGTGTAAATAATATAAGCAACTGCTTAAACTATCTACTCTTAATATCAAATGGTGGACAGTGCACAAATAAATGTACGCCACATATCGTTATTTAAGCGACAATTTCGTTATACTAGGCCGCACCGTCTGTCCCTTCATGGTTGGTATTCTGAAAGCAACAAAAATTCAAATGGAAAACTGGAGCTTCTCATTTAAATTTTTACGAGGGCATGGGTGCTCTGCCAGTAAACACGCCCACGAGAACACATTGATCTCACATAAAACTTAATCTTTGAAACCCATTATCACTGTTCTCAGCTCCAATCTATAGACGTTTCAGGTAAAGAACTATCTGAGTAGTATTTGCAAAAAAATGGAACAGAAGTCATGATGATAGGTATACAAAATGCGTCCTAATCTCTGGACATATATATTTTATTTGTTTTCTTTTCTTTGTGTTGTCGTTGTTGTTATTATTGTCATTGTTGGTTTCATTTTGGAGCAGTTGTGTTTAAAAACGTGCCGTTGACAGTTTTTAATGGTTTTACTGCCTTAGGAATAATTTCTCATATATGGCTATTGTTAGTGTAGTTTAGTTACGTAGGGTATTGTAGGTGAATGAAATGAGAAAAAATAAATAGAAAAAAAAAAAAAAAAAACAGAACGCCACGCTTTTGTTTAACAGAAAAATAAAGAAAAAACAAAATCATCAAGTTTCTTTGCAGCGACCGCATACTCTAACTCTTTGTATTTATCGCACATATCCCTACGTTTCCATTTTACAAACACCGACACACGAACATTGGAACACAGATATAAGTACGTGGCTTAAATGTATTTCCCACTGTTTTTCTCTTATCCTTCCCATTTGCATTTAATAATTAAAAAGCCAACACTACAGAAATTATTAAAGTGCTGCTGCCGGTAGTCACATTTAAAATAATAAAGAGAAACTAGAGTATGCATATAAGTCTGTCTGTCTGTATATAATTTGACAGGCAACGCTATATAAAATCTAAAGCGAAAGGTCTGGTCTCATGTCTGCTTTGTTGGCTATAGTAAATAGTTTTAGTTATGAAATGAACGTTCACGCATACACACAAACGCCTATACTTACATATAAATAATTTTTAAACTATAATATAAATGAAACTGAGATGAAGTAGTAAAAGAATAATGAAAGAGTATGAGAAAGTTAGTAAAACATATGTTTAGATATATATATATATATATATACATGCAATTTTACACAATTCCATAAACAAAGACGAAGTATAACAACAATGTACCGTATTGCTCAATTAACCGTATGTACGACAAGCAGCAACAGCAACAGCAACAGCAACAGCAGCAGCCGTAAATGAAGTGACAAACCTAAGCACTAAGGCAAGCAATCTTTCTCTGTGTCTGTCGTGCCCTGAAAACACAAGCACATTTTAATTATAATAATTATTATTTTATGGGCGCTATCATCTACATATTTATAAATATATATATATATAAGTATATATATATGTATATATATGTAAACACCGGCTCTTTCGTAGCAAGACCTTTACTCGGAGTGTTATTTTATTTGCAAAAAATTAAAAAAAAAAAAAAAAAACAAGTGCACACTTTTCCAAAATTATGCCCGCATTTAAAATTATGTACACATACATACACATAAGTATGTAATAATAGCACGTCATTCATGCACATACACAACGAAACGCATTGTACATTGAATGTATAGCATATGTACGTGTATACGACCATGATGAGGAGAGACTGTTTGTTTATTTCTGTCTTGACTCGCTTGAACTCCGCTGATGCCACTTGTCAGTCGCATGCATCATGCCCGCTTGCTACACATTCACATCACAATACGTACACATACGAAAACACATGCATGCACACTCATATTCACACGTTTGAATGTGTTTATTGTAGGCAACTCCATGTGTAACGCATATTTTGAAAACATTGTACTCTCACAGTTCCTTTGGTCTTGCATTTCTTGTTGTTTTATTGCAATAAAAGCAACACATACCCGAGAAATTATATTGTGTATATATATGTAAATATATGTTATATATATATATATTGACTCGGTTCATTTTGGAGTAAAATGAATTGAAAACAAAAAACAAAAAAGATAAAAATAAAACATTTTAATATTTTTGTTGTTTGCTAATGTTTTTTACTCGTACTATTGCCTGAACATTAAGTAAATGAGTCATTTATTAAAGTAGGTTTCCATTCATTAAACCATATTAACAGCAGCAGCAGCAGCAGCAATGGCAACGGCAACGAAAACGACAACGGCAACGTTCAGGATTTGTGCGAATACATTTTTGTCCAAGTATCAAAGCAAATAGATTTTTGTATACAGATGGGAACGTGAAACGCTTTAAAGTTCCAATTTGCGTGTATGTGAAAAAGAAGGAAAAAATTTTTAATAGTAATTCGCTGTTGAACATTTTATATGATCAAGTAGCAAAAACACTTGTTGAACGGCAGCACGAAAAAAAGGAAGAGTAGCAATAAAAATGATAAACGGAAATATGTATAAATATATATATATATATATATATAAAAGCGCATAAGTATATAAATATGGACACACAATGCGTAGAAAAACAAGTATGAGAAGCGATTATTTCAGTTACAGTGTGATGATTAAGTCCTAAAATATCTAATTACAACACATACATGTGCAATCGGATATATTAATAAATGAAAAACAAGTGTCCAGAAATTTTGCACCAATTTCGGTACGACTCTCGAATACTTGTCGTTTTTAAAGTTGTAAAATAAATTTCTCACAATATTTATTTATCATAGATGTGGAGTTGGGTTCGCGTACAATTTCTTTATAACTCAACAGGTAATCCTTATATTTTCGATGAATTCGAAATCGGTCAATGATTCTGAAATTTTTTACCATTCATCTTGTAGGCATGTTTATAGAGACGCCTTTAGAGTTTATTCCAGCTGTTGTCTCTTATATCGCGTAAATAAAAAAGGAAAACCTACTTTGGAATAAAGGGGTACCACGGTCAATAAATGTAACTACGCAAAGAATGGCTCTTCTTATTTTTCCAACAAGACCATCGTACTCTCAAAAGGCAGCACTTATGTAAAACTAGTGACAAAATTAAGTTTAATAGACACAATTACATATGGGTAAAGTGTAACCATTTTTTAAATCGTGTAAATTTGAATTAAATCGTGTAAAAATTTTTTATTTATTTTTTGCGATACTGTTGAATGTGGAACCAAGTTAAAACGTTGCAGTCAGGCGAGGTTTACCCTATAGTAATATATGAGGAGTCATAAAAGCGGACCTATCCTATCCACCTTCCATTTTAGCAAAACAAATTTCTTAAAAATATTCTCTGAATCAGTTTATATATAACAAAAAGCGAGTTCACTTGGATGTGACAAAAGTCTGCACAAATTTTATTTATACACCCGGTGCCACAAATGTTCTTCATAAACATGAATTTTAGCGTTCTCTTCCAACGCTTGCGAACTTAAACCATCAACAGATGGATAATTTCACAGTATTGCAGCTATAAGGAGCGTCTTAAGAACTTATAGTCTTCGAATGTTGCGAAAGGCACAGTCAAATCGTCATTGCCTACGTCTTTACGGTAGTGATTACAGCAAGACATTACAAAGAGAGCAACGTTTTCACAACCGCACGATAATCGTAACGATTAGATGTAAATGTATTCGTGTCTGTTTTTTTTATGTGTTTTTAAAATATTGCCTTTGTTGTTCAAATTTATGGGATTCTTTCAGTTTATGCCTATAATATGTATTCGCTTCTTCCATCCCCACATATGGCAAATACCGTTGTGTTCGTCTCTCTTCTATATCTAAATCGATGTTTTACTTAAGTAACTAATAAGCGATATGATAAACATGGATAGTCTTGCCATTAATAATAAAAACAATTGACTTCAAATTACTTGTTGAAGGCGAATGCTAGTAAAAGATATCTCGTTTTCTTAAATAATGTGAATGTTTATTAAAAAATTTACTTAAGCATCAGGTACTTTCAAACCGAAGCTAATGACATTTGTAAAGAATTTACATTTAATGTGATGTTAGTGGTTTTGGGCATTTCCTTAAAAGCGCCCAACTAACATTTCGTCACATGCATGTACTTATCAAATGATGTGAAATAGGATGTGAAAAAGTCTTGAAATTTCGAAAAAATGAAGGAACGCTAAAATGCGTTATCATCTTACTTGCCCCTTTTGCTGCTTAATTAGGGGTCGATAATGCACCAATAACAACAAAAATTGAAAAGCAAGGATAAAAGGTCTATAGATAGAACGATGAAATTGTAACTATAATCAGAGGACTCTTTAATGATTTTTGATATTTCCAATTTTTTTAATTTTCAATGCAAATGGAAACAAATAATATTCCGTGTATCGAAAAGTAATTTGGGTTTTTTTTCGACAGGAATTTATCTATTTTTTTACAGCCAACTTGACACTTTTCACGCATTGTTATTACACATTTTATAGCATGGCTTGCTTGTGAGAAAGTTATTCTTTGGTGCTCTGTCTAAGACTTTCTTGTGTGGTGCTCCTGTTAAATAAGGAAAATGGAAAGCAATATTTTCGACACTCGAACTCGCTTTTTTACTGGTGAAAACGTCAAAATTAGGTTCGAGCAAGAAGAAAATCATTAGATATGAATTGACGGAAAAGCGTGGCGTTCTCAAAGGGCCGGTCAAGTTAATAATGGCAAAATGAATGCATTAATTGATGCAAACTGTTCCCGCAATAAAAACTCGTGAGATCGCTGATCGAATTCGACCGTTTAAGAACACGTGAAATTCTTTATTTTGATCAAAAGAAAAAAGAAATTACTTTTTGCGCAATCCATTACCATAACATGACTAATTCCCAGGGTAAACACAGACCTGAATAAGACTCGTGCTGATAAAGTAGATTGAGACCAGGTATTAGTAGTAATTAACGATTCCGATCCCCTTTGCTTATTTTTAGTTACTCTCTGAAATGCGAGAAAATGAGTCTCTGGCCTCTTCCTGGTTTTGCTAAAATTAAGCTTCAGTTTTTTCTTGATAAACGGCTGGTTGATATGGATTTTCCTACTTATGTCAGTTAGTTAAGGGTCGTAACGTAATATTGTTCTCCTTCAAATAAATTGAGGACATTTTACACATCCTCATAAGTACTCCGCTGCTCACTCTTCCGTATAATTTGTACAAGCGCGGAACTGAAGGCTAATTGCGCGATACGATGCAAAGATCATGAATGATTCCACCAATAGCACTATAATAATAAATTTGAACGATCACAAAAACAAAGAAGATCCCTGGCCAAGCATCTCACATTTAAGGCTTTAAACCAGAAAACTGCATTCATTTATCTTTGAGCAACTGCAGAGTGCTAGAAAACCATTCCTCACGTCTACTTTTTTCTCTCCTTAATTTGAGGAGAAGGCGAAAGAGAAAGAAAACATTTCATTTTCCTCCTGGACATCACTTATCGCTTTACATTGTGCACAAATACTTGCAGTTAGGAGAGATGAACTAATTTAGGCAATTTTCTTGCAAATGTCTTTTAATATTTTCAAGGTACAACAACACTAACCTAGAAAGAACTATCACTTACTTTAAGTAATGCTATCAGTTAAATATTAACCAAAAATCTTCTCAGATTTTAGATCACATAACCATCCAAATGTCTAATATCTTCTTGTAGCCATTCTTTGACCACAAGCATCATATTCTTTACAAAACTTGAACTCATCGGTATTGCGGTGTTTCGTCCTAACAAATATATATATTTCTAGTTTCTTATGAGATTTTAATATATGTAAACGGTGTTCACTTATTTATAAATTTTTTTCCCCTTCACCAAATTCGCTAACATTTACTGTTGAAAAAGAACAAGAAGATTGTATCCAATAAAATGGTTTTCTTATGTCGCTCTTGTTTTTCCTTTGTTTGTTAATTTTGAGGTTTTTTTTTTTTATTTTTTTTTATTTTCCATTTTAATATTTTCTATTCATACTTGAAAAAGTTATTCGTTCCTTGTGAAAGCATAAAATTTCACTAAAAATAAAATAGGTCACAGAAAGGAATTTAATTGAGCATCTTTTACCAAACACGCTACAGAATGTTGGCAGTAATCAGCAGGATCCCTTCATTCCCTTTTCATCTCGAGATAAAATGTATTCTCTGATTTTAGATTCATTTTAAAAGTTGCTTTGTTGTGTTCTCATTTATAACACTTCAACTTAACAAACAACAATTCAACTTGTTATGGTGTCAGGAATACCTCAGACCTTTAATCGACCACCACTTTCATCGAAACTTATCCCGAGAAGATCGAGGGTCTTAGGATGCATGGTAGATGGTTGAACGCTACCAAAAGAGTAGGAGAATCTACTGAGTTCTATATTAGTTTAAGCGAAAAGAGAAAATATTTTCTTTTTTACACGAGTTTTTGTTTTTTTGGACATTAACTCGACTTAAACTCGGTTTTGTCTCTAGCAAATTCTAAATATGTTTACATTCTTTAACCTTAGCTACTGCTAGTAATTTTGACATGTCATAAAGCGTTACCTGCTCGGTTAATGATTTTTTTTAAACGATTTTCTCTTGAACGTAATTATCATGTAGAAATAAGACTGGTGTACGTCAATTTGTAGCTTTACATGACGCTTATGGAATTTCGATTTAAACCGTCCCTACTGAAACAATTCCTTGTTCGATAATTGAGCAAAGGACGTAGGATAAAATTCTTAGTCGAACAGTTCACATCAACATACATACAATCCTTGTCCCAATGAAAGGTAACGAGCGAATCTTCTATCCTCTATACGTACAGGATATATAATTCACTTCTTTGCCTATGAGGGGTATATTCTTCTCTGTTAACTACGATGTCATAAGTCATTGATGGAGAAGGGAAAAGAGTTTACCTTCTGAAAGAATATTTCCAACTCTGACCAGAGATGATTGGTGATTGCGGAGATGGTGGTTGTACGCCCCTCTCAAATTAATGAGGTACAACTTTCACGCATTTACGGTTCACTTGTTCACATTTTTAATTCAAGAGCACTGGTAACATATTTCTAAAATATGCAAAATTAAACTTCATAACAGGACGAGGGTAAGAAGTTTTAGAGGTAGAAAACAAAAATTTCGGAAAAAAAACGGTCTTGCGTGACCCTGTGGTCGTCAACTTACAATTTATGGTCTAATAAGGATGAGTTAAATACGAATTTAACTATCAAAGACACCTGCCATCTTAACCCTTAACAAATCCCTCTAAACGCCCTAACAGCTCTCTTAATTAGTTAGAATTAAGATATGACTGGACTTGGAAGTCTTTTCCATCCAAATTAGGAAACGCAACGCATTTGAGTGGACACCTCATGAATCTGTATAAGGATAACTTTCAAACAAGCTAAACGAATTTAAGTTAATTTTGCCTGAATTTTGATTCACTTGCTATAGGTGAGTAACGTTGAAATTTTTTTGGTTAGAGTGCATCAACATCCTATGGTCAGGAACTTGACCATTTTCCCATAGTCCGTATATGCTGAAAACCTGTTTACTCGTTCGCTTACGATCGCTTTGGACTTTGCTCTATGATATTGTAGTTTAAGCCGCTAATCTTAAAAGTGTTGCGTAGCTCTGCTAAATGTGTAGTGAAGCTAGAGAACAATAAAAAATTAATAAATAAATAATGATGCTCCAAGCGTCGCTTTGCGAACTTAAAGAGATTAAAAGGGGTTGACGAAGTAAATTGAAGTGATCCGTACTTAAAATTAAGAACGGGAATGCTTCCTTCCCAACAGTTTTGCATATACATATATGAGCGTATATATATATATATATGTGCATACATAAACATATACATTTGTAAATAAAGACTGTTTCCATCAAAAATATCTTCTCAAGAGAGCAGCTTGAAAGGTATAAGCCGCCTTTAGTTCTCTTTGAAAACACTTCGTTGGGTTTCTAGAACGTTTAATGTCCTTGCTCTTTTCCAAAATATTTTCTGCGATGGCGGTATTTTTTAATGAATTTTAGTGAACCGTTCGCGGGGAGTGCAAAAAAGTATATAAATTACTTACCTTCTTTTCGTCTTATTCACAATTCTAAATAACTTAACCTACGTACAAAAGAGGAATAAAAAGTTTTCGCTGCTTTTTTGTCTTACAATGTACATTATGGGCATTACAATTAACTTGGAATTCTTTACTTTTGCATTTGGTTAATTCTTTTGTGATTTTACTTAACAAAGTTTTTCATTCAGCGTTTCGTTTCTTAAATATAGAAAGAAAACCAGAATCTTCTCTTCTTCTTTTTAATAAAAACCTTTTTTTTTTTTTTTTTTTTTTTTTTTTTTTTTAAATTCATGTTTAGAGTTTCTTTTTTTCGAATATCTTTCCAGAATTAAAATTCTTTAGCAACTTTTTGTGTTCGCCACAAAGAGAAAAGAAAAAATTCAATCTTTTAACAAATTTCGTGCAAATAAAAAAGAGAAGCGAAGGTTAACTTAACGGTGTTGCTAGTGTGTTGGTGGCAATTTCACTTCTCAATAATCCGAACGAACCAACAGTTGTTGCAAGCGACGGCGGCGGCATCATCATCATCAACGCCATGTTGATGCAATGTTCTGTTAATTTTTTTTGCTGACTTTTTTTTTATATTTTTGCGTTTAGCAGGGAGCTTTCGCCTTACGTCCAATAACAACTTTTTCGTCTCGTTTTCTTTTCTTTTTTTTTTTAATCAATTTTTCTTTTTTTCATTATGTTGTAGAGATGTTGCTATGGGAGGAGGTGTATGACGAGAATGGCGATGACGATAATCATCGTAATAATGATGATGATGATAATGAATGCGATGATGAACTGGTGAACGCCTTTATGTTGTATACTACCAAAAAGTAGGAAGTTTTGCTTGTTGAAACACAAAATCAAAAAATATAAAACCATCTGCTTTTTAGGTGTTTTTTGCTTCGTCTTTTTCAATCTGTTTTTTTTTTTTTTTTTTTTTTTATATAAACATGCACACATGCATATGTTTTTATCTCGTTTTGTTATAAACACTTTTATACAGTCTCTCCAATGATTAAAGAATAGGGTCATTTGTAAATATAAAAACACACCTGCCTGATAGTAAACCAATCCAAAAAAAAAAAGGAAAAAACTATTTTTTTTTTTTTTTCAATACTTGAAATTTTTTTTAAATACTTGAAATGAGCAAGCGGAGAACCTTAGCAGAAACTTAGCATTGATAGACTGAGGTAAAAATTCCTAAAAACTAGTTTGAAAAAATCGTCTCTGCGCAAAGTTTGTGCAAAGGCCAGAAAATATCAAAGTAAGAGGAATACAAAGTTGATTACCATCTGGTTATTCATAGTTACTACAGCAATGTCCTCTCATAAGGACGCCACACTTACGTTCATTCTTTTTTAAGTTATTCCAACAACATTTGCTCTAGTGTGCATTGAAGTTCAACTGTACGGGCTGCAAAACTCAATTTTGAACCCGAAAACATTCGAACAAGAAAGATTCACTTACGCGTGACTGGAGCCTACTTGCTGTTTTCAGTATCTGCACGTTAAGCGAGCAATCAAAGCTCTTGTGAAAACGTGGGGTCCGGAATTGTGTGTTGCTTAAAATGATCGCAAAAATTAAGATCGGCAACCGAATCGTGGCAGTACCGCAAATACGATCAAAAAAGCCATGAAGCCGTAACCCTTTTCCTAGAGCATATATTAAAACAAGTGACAACATTATAGTGGCCCTGGGCCCGCCATTAAATACCCTAACAAACTGAGGTTAATACAGTCATTCATGTAGCGTCTGTTCAAGTAATACTTTCTATCGAAAGTGGTCGAAAAAAGAATTCGACTGACACCATTTCTGGTAGCGTTAACAGCAAAATTTCATTAAAATATCTCAAAATAGGCCTGTAGGTTGAACAGAAGAATAAAAGGCAGCTGGAAAGAGAGACAAGCTTAGCTTGGTTTTTATATAAAATTCGATCAAATACAAATTTATCTAATGAAATATATCATTAATCATAAAGACGCCACAGGCTGGTGACCTTGACGGGATTAGGTGTTTGCACGACTGCTTGAAGGTAATACGACTATCACCTTGTGTATATGGAAAATGTTGCCCACATTTTTTAACAACTAAAGAAAGGCGTGTCAGCTGTCGAAAAATAATCTCTTTTTTTTTTTTGACCTTCCAGTTAAAGCAAAAAGGTAAAAATTTTTGGAAAATATTAACAAAAAAGTCTAGTGAGGCTTGAGGATTTTGCTTTTGAAAAATTAATCTAAAAAAGAGAATAAAGCGTTGATTGGAATAATTTGTTTTTGTTTTTTAAATCAGTGCTCAGGCAGTGTTCAACAAATTTATTATTTTATTTTCTTGAAGAGGGATTTCAGTGTGATGCTGCCGTTACAACACACCCAAGAGAATCACATAAAAGGTAAAAAAGGCAGCAATGCGGCAAACTCCGAATGTAAGATTCGAGAACAACGAAACTAGACTTCATTCAGTTCAATTCAATTACAAAAAAATGTTTGCTTCATCTCTAACATGTTGTGATTGCTTTACGGCTTTCAAAAATTGCTATGGGCGTGGCAAAATTTTTCGTTCTGCATTAATTTATTATACATGACAAGTTATACACCGCATCCAACTAATACGTGTCTAAGCTGTACTCAGAAAATCAACGTTTTTGAACTTTTTAAAATTTCGCTTTCGATCGCTCCATCTTCCGTTTATGCTATTCGCAAATATTTCAGTAGTTGTTTAAACCCATAAAAGAACATAAGACAACAATTCGCATGATGCTAAATTATATATATATACGGACATTGTGTGTACGTGGTTTGATTCTCTTTATGTGTGTTGCTGCCCCTTTTAATGCAGTTTACAGTTACTTACGATGCTTGCTTTGGCGAGCGAGCCGATAACATCTACTTAAGTGTTTCGAATGATTTTTTCAAGAAAGTTGTGAAAGTACGATTAAACTCAATTTATTTGGTGACTTTTTTTAGAGTGTTATGGGAGCACAGGGATAACAACTACTACACGATTTTCCTTTTTTTTTCTTGTTTGGAGGGAAACAAGGATGCGTTTAACATAGACGTCTTTAAAGGTTTCAAGAGTGCGTTGAAAATGAAAGTCGCTTTAATGGCGAGGACTTTGCGTTCTTTTTAGAGCGTTACGGCAGCAAGATTGCTTCATTTTTCTCTTTTTATCTACCACTAACTCCATAATTATGAATTTCATGTAAAACAATGTCGGCTCCATGCCGACATTATGAATTGGTGGGAGAACTGCAATCGAGACTTAACCGATGGTCGTTGGGAAATTTTGCGAACGCAACTAAGTAAACCGAAAGGTCGCAACTCCGAGCTTATCACTGGTACATTAATATTTTTATTAAAAGAGATGGCTAGCACGTCTATCGGCCTTCAAACATTTTGCAAAACTTATGGAATTTCTTTGTCATAATAAACGGCGATCTCATGCAAGCAAGCGATTTGCCACACCAGGAAAAGACCCATTTGTGCTTTGTGATCCCTACGATTCCCCGATTTTTCTTAATCACAAAAGTACCTGCAAAAAAGAAAAATAAAAATATTCCTCATAGAGAAGATAAAAGTTAAGAAGCAAAAACAGTTCACCTCAAAAGCCTCTCAAACTGAAAATTGTGAAATGCAATAAACCGCAAAAAGGAGACTACTTTGAAGGGAATGAAGTAAATGTTGAATATTAAATGAATACGTGTTGAGAAAAACTCAGAATTCTCTTTATTTATTGAGCGAATCGTATTTATGTTCATTGAAGCGGGCGGATGGGTAACCCACTATCCGCTATAAGACGATGATAGGTTTTTTTTTTAAATGATTTTTTAATTATTTCTGCGCCCTCAAAATATTTGTTTTAATACGTATTGCTTTTGCCACATCTCTCCTTATCAGAGTCATTGATAGATTGCACCTGGTGTGCCCGTAGCAGCACTCTATTGACATAAAAGCAAAATATATAAGATTATCCTTATTTTTGTACGTTTTATTTTCTCCTTCTTTGGCACAAATCTTGTTGGTACGACTTTATTTTTTTTATTATCTCTTTTCCACAAAAAGTTTTTTTTAAGTCGAAAAGTAAAGAGAGAGACACAACGTTTGTTTACTAGAGATATGTGAGATATTTGACAAAATTTTGTAGCACTTTATCTCTCATACGAGATAATGACTATGAATATATATGTACGTAAGCAAGAAGTTCGTATCAAATATGTGATAAGGAAGTATTCGCCTTGCGCGCAATATCGGTAGAAGGCATTAAATATGACAGAGGATTGACGCATGCAAACTTTTATAAATTTCATGGAAATGCAAGAATTCACGATGCAAAATAAAACGAGACACCAAAGCAAAGAGTGTATAGATGTATAGAGACGCAGTAGAGAAAGAGAATTGCGTTCATCTACTTATATGTTATGTTATATTGCGTGAAAGTGTCCTTTATCTTCGGTCACTTCATGCTTAAAACAAAAATTTTTTCTTTTCTTCTTTAACTTCTTCGGCTATTAATCTTTCTTTTTGGACAATGTTTACTTTTTCTTATTTTAAAGTTTTATACTGCTACTACTTTATTATTGCCAAGCCAAGCGATAACTTGACTGGTGTTATGTTAATGGTGTCAGATATGAAGAAAACATCTGCTCCTTGTTTGCTGGTTTTTTCAGGTTTTTTTTCCCTTTTTAGTTCTTCGAACCGCTTATACGATTTCTAACACTCTACTCTGCGAGATTAGTTATTTCATTTCTGACACGCAGAAGGCACTTCCCCCGGGGTTTGTACATACACTTATAGAGTTGGCTTCGCCAAGCAAGGATTTCATCGATCCTATCTAAATATATGCAAAAATATGCAAAAATTCGACGTAAGAGAATTGTTCTGCCTGATCTGTTCCTTTATCGGATTTGAAATCATTTTACACTATCTGCCACGGCACCTATTTTAGCCAAAAATAGTACCCTTAGTATTGTGGATCTTGTAAACGATAACGGACCGAGATCTATGTGTTTCGAAGTCACAATTGTGGGCGGGACTGTAACGGCAATCCGGGCTGGTACTTTGAAGTATTACTAATTAATGTAATGCATCTATTTGCATGGCTTCTTTAGGCGCAGTAAAAAGTGATGAGTATCCAAGTTTCGCTGTAAGACGGATGTGACGTACATGCCTGTTTGCATATTGGTTGCGTTGCGCTGCTGTACTACGCCAGTTCATTGGTATTTTATATACTTTGCAAATGCTTCTGTATTTTCTTTTGATTTTGTATTTTTTTCCTTTCGTTTTTTTTTTTTTTTTTTTT
>CCAG010017238.1:0-41570 GCA_001077435.1 Glossina morsitans morsitans | reverse complement strand
ATATAACAAAATATTCTTTTTTTTTTATTTTTTATTTTCTTTTGCTTTCGTTTTTGACCTTTCGAAATTGTGTTTCAAAATGAATTCTTCAAATTTAAGTGACAATTTTTTTTATTTTTTTTGTAGGAAGACACACGCGTAAATGAAAATTTATTCATTTATTTATTTATTATATTTTTTTTTTT
This sequence comes from Glossina morsitans morsitans, assembly GCA_001077435.1. Classification (NCBI taxonomy): domain Eukaryota; kingdom Metazoa; phylum Arthropoda; class Insecta; order Diptera; family Glossinidae; genus Glossina; species Glossina morsitans. The sequence continues at coordinate 41,385 of CCAG010017238.1, read as the reverse complement.
TTTATTACAAAATCTTCATTACAATGAACTATTTTTTAAATAAATTTTTGCCCATATTTTGTTTATTTATTTAATTTAATAGAAGAGAAAAAAAAAAAAGTGTTTTTTTTTTTTTTTCAAATTTTTTTCCTTTTTTTGTTAATTAACACATGAGTTTATTTAAATTCCTTTTAAATATATTAGCTTTTATATTATAAAAAGAAAAGGGGTGAACGCGCGAGCGTATGCGATGTGTTTTTAAGTTATCACAACGAAATGAAAAGCTCGCTTGAATAGCTTGCTACAGATGCAAGACGTTTTTGTTTTAAAACCCACAGTGCGCTTAAGTTTTGTTATTTTTTTTTTATTTTTTTGCTTTTTTGTTTGTTTTGTTTGAGTTACAACTAAACTGAGCTAAAGCAAACTTAACTAAAACAGAAAACGAAAACGCAACGACTAGTGTAATATGTGTGAGCAGCTTAAACTAAATATTCTCTCAGTTTAATTTGAACAAAAAAAAAAAAAAATTTTTTTTTTCACCACATATCTCGTTTATAACATTTATAATAAATATTACCGGCCCTCACACAGACACGTATAGTTTCAATATTTTTAGATATTTATATATTTTATCATCTTATGATCATTTTATCCCTTTCCGTTTTATATAAAATTTTGGCAATTTTTTTTTTTTTTTTTGCTTTAATATAACGAAAGACTTAAGCGGAAAACTTTTTTTTTTAATTTAAATTTCCTTCACGTTCGTTACTCATAATCAATTGTTTTAGTTTATTTTTTTTTTTGTTTTTTTCCCGATCTCAGGGGGTGTGTGTGGGTATGTGTATTTATTTAACTATTTTGTTATGGTGATTTGTTGCTCTTGGTTGTGCTCTCTTTCCGGTTCAATATATCTTCACTTTGGCTTATCATGATTATTAAGTTCCGTGTCGTTTAGATTTAAAACGTTGTTAAGTGTGTATTTGTAGGGAATTTTTTTTCTGTTCTTTCGCTCACGTTGTTGTTGTCAATGAAAATGTGACGTATTAATATAGTAATGCATGCTATTTAGTAATTTATTATAATTTTCAAAACACTCGTCTATTATAAATCACTTAATAAACAAAACATTATTATTAGTCAGTCTCCAAGTTTGCAATAAGCGAGTATACGACATTTCAAAAAAAAAAAAAAGTACACAAATCCTTTATTTGAATTCCAAGAAAATTCAATTAATTTAAATATGAGCTAATCTAAACTATGTAGAGCGTAAGACCAGAAATAGCGGTAACTAGCCTCCAGTATTCATGTGCTTGCGTACGAACAAAGTAAATAAGTGTAAGAGATTTTACATATTGATGGTATCAAGATATCTTAGAGTACTTAATATAACTTTCCGATCGAGCTTTTTAATGCTTACCTCACCATAAAACGCATATTGATGATGGAATGCTTTTATGTGTAAAGCATTTTATGCTTTCATGAAAAAAATCCTTAATAATTTGGTATAAATAAATGACTTATTGCATAAAAAATGTATATATAAAGGGAAGGCCTACATACATAAATGCAGTCACTACACTTACGTGAGCGACGTGTCATCATCAGTAAAGTTTTTCATTGTTTATACCCATCACGGTAGGATGACATCCAGAACACACAAACAAAACCCAGAAAACAGGGACAGAGACAGCAAGGAGTGTATACATTCTTGATTAACATCAAATTATGCGTGTCCGTCCGTCTGTGTAATGTGTGCGATTAAAATTTGCCTCGCCATAAGAAGGCAAGAAAATTGCAAGTTCTTGCATGCAGATTGGTATTGAAATTGATCCAAATCGGTCAAAGGACCGGTTGGTTTTTTCGGATGGTTATTTAAACCCCAACAAATACAAGGATAAAAATTTGCATTTGTATTCTATAGTTGCAGTTTTCGTACATTGTTTATGATATAAAGACCATATCAAATCTACATATAAAAAATCGGAATCATTCTAGAAACCTTTGTCAGCCCGTCTGTCCGTCAAAAAAATCGAGATATTTGCTTTAAATTCGGAGGTCATTGTACGCAAGTTAATATTGAAAATGGGCTAAATCGGTAAAAAGATTCGCACGTACTGTACTGTGCTGTAGGCGCACGTTATGAATTTCCAGTTTTATTTTACAAAAACACAACACGACAAACGTCGACAGATTTATGCGTTTGTTTATCTACCATTTCATCTGTCCGCCCTATCTGTCAGATTATGTCTCTACGTGTTTCTACGTTAATTCGACTACCGGTACTTATACCTACACACCGTTCATTTCCGATTTCAAGCTATTCCTCTGTCAATTCTTTCATCACCTCTCTCGCTATCCGTCGCCCATCTGTCCCATCATACGTCCGTCCATCTATCAATCTGTCTTTCATCCGTCAGTTTATTGATTGTTGCGAATCTCAAACTTGCAAAAATCAAGATAGCAAATGAAAAAAAAAAAAAAAATCTATTAGTTACTTTTATAGTACGCTCAACTTTGAAAATTGACGTAATAGTTTCTTTACAACAGAAATATCTATTATTGCGTTCGAACAGAAAAAGAGAAAAGAAAAAGAATTTTATTTAAATATCTGATTGCTTAGTTAGAGGAATATTCCATTCGTACTGTAAGTTATTTTTAAATCTTAACTTAAATTATTAAGCCATCAATTTTCAATTAAACTTGGTTGTAAAGTGTAAAGTTTTATATTGACTTGCAAATGCCTCGTTGACTTAAGTGAAAAGTAAAATTAATAATTATAAGAAATACTTCTAAGTAGTATACCGTACACTTGTGAAAGTTATTCTTATATATATATATATATATAACACATTACTCAATCAGTTAGTAGGATGGTAGATAGGATGAATTTTCCGACATTCCGTATATTGATTTATACGTTGCAGTTGTTTTAATGAAGCTGCACGCGACATTTAAATTTTTCCAGTGTCTCACAAAAAGGAAAGTAACGTCATTCAAACAATGGAAAATTGTAAACTGACGTTCGGAATAACATGACATTTGGATGCAATCCGCTTGAAGGCTAATGCTTTTTGAAATTTATATGGATTCGTCTATGGTCACGCGTACATCTATATATGAACCTACGAACTAATTGAGTGATCGTTATATATTTGTGAGTATGTTTGAAAAAAAGTTGAAAATCTATAATCATATATATATATATATGATATATGATATATAATCTTCAAATCTGGCTTACATATTCTCCATGGCAAATTTTTAGCCTTTTTGCCGTTCCCACCTGTATGAGAGTGTTTTCTTGCTTGTAAACGTCCTTACTACTCATCATGATAATGGTTTTCGTTAATAGATGAATAGATCGTACAATTGGTATCGCAAAGCCTTATACAATAATCGTTTGTCGAAAGAGAATATCGGTGTGGGGTGATTATAATGTGCTCTCTGTAGCATTAATTTTCATTAATATCTACTTGGAAGTGCAAGTATTTCTTCCGCAATGCCTCATCAGTTAATTCCCTGTTCCTTAGTCAATTAGCGAAGTTTAGAGGTTTAATCATAAACATCAATTCGAAACAGATATCATGCCGGCGCCACACAATATAATGAAATGTCCTCCATTTTCATTTTGACACATTTTAACTAATAATTAAATTGTGTAATTATTCGCATTTGATTGATCCGCTTTGAAATAAAAAATTAATTTTTATTGTTTTTAAGAGCATTGATTAATTTATATAGTAAACTAATGGAATTTTTTTCTGGGCTCTTAATTTTTGCATAATTTTACATATTAGAAAACCGTCTACCAAATATCACTCTCTCTCTCTTTTTTTTCTTTTTTTCACTTTTTCATTTTTTGAACCCTGTCCCTTCGTCTTGTTTGTTAGTCAATTTACTGGCATTGTTTGTTTCTAATGTTTAGAGATTACAATGACCTTTCTGTATAGCGATTAAATTGTGATTACTATAAAGCAGATCGTGTAATTGAACGTGTAATAAAAAAATTAAAAAAAAAAAAAAAAATAATAATAATATTTTAAGAAAGTGCAAACGCTAATTAAACGTTCACCTGATTTTGTGTACATTGATCAAATATATCGAACATAGTTGCAACCTTATTCAAATTTACATATAATTTTTTTTTTTTTTTTTTTTTTTTTTTTTTTTTTTTTTTTTAACGGGTAATGCGGATGAATCATTACAAATACAATGTGTGTTTTTTTTTTTTTTGTACAGTAAAGAAATTTTTTCTATTCCTTTGATGATTTTTTTTGCTTGGAGAACGAGAGTTATTATATTGTTACCTGGCTGATATTTTTTATCATTTAAAATCAATGTCTAATTAAAAAATCGAATGAACTTTACTTTCGCTATACATTGTAAGTAATTGGCCGGGTAAAGGTACATTTGTGTGGATAATTGGCCGGTGTACTTGAAAGTATTCTTTAGAAGATTCGGCTTTTTAATGTTGTTGAGATTATTAAAAGTTTGTGTGCAAATCAATAGACATTAATTAATTAATCAATTCGAGTAATTTTCTCTATCCTATAAAAAGTGTTAAATTTGATAGGTTCATAAGTTAATTGTTAATAGCACAAAAAGCTAAAACAAACAATTGATTTTATATACAGAAGGGTTATATTAAATTTGGCATTAAATTATAAAGCATATATTATATGCATTTGATCAGACTCATTGAAAAAAGCGATTTATCTATGCCTCAGCTTGTTGCTGTCCTTCTATTAAATTGACAGTTATGGTTTTGATACTTAACCTTAATATTAAAGACACCACTTGTGATACAAAGTATATTAAGTTATACGGACGTACATACGTAACATCCAGGGCGGCTTAAGGTAGACCAACTTTTTAATTTACCGTTCGATTTTGAATAATTTTTATGAATCGATTCAAGCCTGTCTGTTCGTTCATTCGTCTGTCCGTGCTTCCATGTGTTCAACCTGCTGGTCACAATTTTCACAATATTTTGATTAAAATAGGGGCGGACGCTATATTTATATGGATAAAGTGGTGTAGGGTATTTATTGGTGGCGCCGTGACCCACTAAAATGTTTTTACTTGGTTTATCTGTAATTTGTTTCGGAGCTGATGGTATTTTCTTCAATATAACAATTAAACTGTGCTACTCGGACGCTTTTTAACACTTCTTGATCGATAGTTCTCAGTAATCCTTTAATTTTGCTTTTAATTTTTCATAATATTTATACCCTACATTAGTTGTGCTAGAAAGAGTATATTAAGTTTGTGCGAATATATGCAACATCCAGATGATTTTGAGAAAAATCCACCCTTAATAGAAAATCACAATCACTTTCCGTATCCATTTAAGCCCCTCTATCCGTCTGTCGGTCTGTCCATATATATTTGTGTTGCAGCTCCACGGTGAAAATTGGTTCATAATAGTGAATTGACAAAGAAATCTATCTTATCGAATTTGAACCGCTTAGGTCTAATTTTTGGATACTATCGCGTATAAGCATTCTCAGGAAATGTGAACATTTGTTTGTCAAAAGGTCACAATTGTTAATGTTTTCGGATGAAAATTTGTTTATGATAGTAATTTGATATCAAAATTAAATGGAACAAATTTAAATCGCATGGATCTATTTCTTGGACCCGACTCCATATAAGATTTTTCATGGATAGTAAGCCCTGCTGAAAAAAAATGGTTTTATTTTCAATATTTTATGATGAGAAACGGAACGTAGGAATAATTTAGTAAAAAATGTTAACAGGAGAAAACTTAAATAACTTAGATCGGTTTTTTAGATCCTAACATAGGATCTAAAATTTAAATCCTAGTATAGGGGTTGTCGTGAAAAGCGAGCCTTCATATGGAGAGAAAGTCTAATTGAAAGTTCTTCATGATGGAAACTGAAAAATAAAAGTAAAATATTTAGGAACTAAATTAAGTTTGTTAAGTTTTCATCACGCCATATGAAATTTTCGGCGTCTTAAGACAAACAAGCTTTCTTCAAAGTATGCCTTTGCATCAAAATAATAAGTAATTTTTGTTGTCTTATTATCAAAACGAGCGAATAACTGTCTAAGGTGAAATGGTTCAGAGTATCTAATGGTCGGTCTTAGCCAACAATAATGTTCTTACTTGTTATACCCACGATCGTAAGATGGGGATATACTCATTTTGATTTTTTCCCATAATCTATGTCACGTCCAAAAGGAAGACCCTATAAAGTGTACGCATCCTTGATCGGCGTGAAATTCTGATTTGATTTAGTGGTGTCTGTACGTCGGGCGTCCGTGTGGTTGGCGCTCTCCTGGTCGCAAAAATGGAGATATCGACTTAAAATTTTGCAAAACTATTGGCATTTTCGGCACGCAGGTTGGTATTAAAAATGGGCCAAATTGGTCAGATCAGAAGCACGCAGTGGAGCGTAAATTGACTGCAACTCCGTTTTTTTTTAACAAAAATTTATGGGTTTTTACTGATTCCTCAGAAACTAGAAAAGTTAAAAGGTTGAAATTTTCCACATTTACTTTACGAAAAAGTCTACTCTTTAGGTCCGAAAATGGAACCAATCGGCCATGCCCATACAAAGTTACGAGTAACTTAATTTCCTTTTTTCCACTTTTTTGAGATTGAAAGCTCACTTACCATAAGGTCAAGAGACCGAATGTTCACAACCATTTTGTACACTCGTCAAGTGAAGATACATTATGTGCCTAGAAATGGGTTAATTTTAAAAGGAATATGGCAGACACCGCAATCACGTTTATCTTAATAATACCAGCGATATGGGTATCAAATAAAAGAACTTGAAGAGTAGAATGCCAAAACCATAGAGGTGGATATGCGAGATTCGGCCCCCGCCGAATATAACTTTCTCACTTGTTTTTAATATAATAGTTTGCTTATACTTTTCTCGTTTTCAGTTATTTCGCACCAGCCGCGTAAAACGAAAGCGAAAATTCAAAATTGAAATGTCAAAATTAATTGTATCAGATAAGTGGATTCTGCTCGACAGCAATTTTACGATCGAGGAATTTTTCCTTCGACATTAAGAAATATGCATTATTCATTGACTGCAGTGGGCGCATTAGTCGAGATATGAAATCAATAATCGAGAAATATAAACCGAAACGCTAGTAGAAACGGTGGAACAGTACATTGATCCCTGGCTTGTAAGATGATAAGTTATTGATTTTCAGTCAATTGATATGCATGCTTGCACACACACACGTATATATATATATATATATATATATATATATTAACAAGGGTTATCGTTCATTAATTATAATTTAATATATTTCCTCTCATAATTAGAACATTAACGTCTTAATCTTTCATCTTGATTTCCTGCTGGTGAAACATTTTTCACTTAAGCAAAAGATTACACTTGCTATTGGTTTCAGGACTTGTCAACTACGATGTTAGAATATTTGTCTCAAAGTCTATTAGACAAAAAATTCCAATTTATTGGAGCAAATATGACAAAAGGGCTTCAGGGGGCTAATCAGTTTATCAACGCAAATAATTCTAAAATTAGAATAATTCAGAGAGATTAGCGGTAAATTGAAAACAAAAAATGAATTCACTAAAACCAACTAAAACGTGCGACAATTTCAATTTATATATATATATATATATATATATATTTTTAGATTATTACATTCCTACGACGAGTATTTCGTCTTTCGTATTTATATTGGTGGGTTGCAAAAATTTTGGCCATTTTATCACTTGAAAAATGCATGCATGTATTGTGGAAAATTGGTAAAATATATATTAATCAAAATAGTTTCCATCATTTTCTACAATAATTTACAATAATTTTGGCAACATCGCGATATCATGTCGAAAGAACTTATCATGGTTTGGTGTTGATCCACCCACCGATCCTTCTTCGACTTTGCAGAACTGAATGCCGGCCAAGCCATGCTGCACTGATCTGAACACGTGGTATTTAGGAGACGCCATGTCTGGCGAGTACGCTGGGTGGGACAGAACTCCCCATTCGAGTTGCAACAGTACATCGTGGACAACTCTTGCAACAAGTGTCTCGAAAATGGCATTTTTAGGCAATGCGTGTCGCGACTTTGAAACCGTTGAAACCAAAAACAACAATTGGAATATAATGGAGCAGCTTCACCATAAACCTATGAATTTGCGAACAGCTTAGCAGTTGACGATCTAAAAGAGTCAGAGATAAGAATTGACTGAAAATTTCATTTCGAAACGTTTTAACATTGCGGTTTCATTGCTTGCCAGCCAAAAGAAAAAGACTTTTCTGTGACGCATTGTGACTGATGATGAAAAGTGGGTCTACTACGACAATCCCAAGCGCAAAAAGTAATGGGTTAATGGGTCCAGGAGCACTATCCACATTGACACTGAAACGAATTGTTCATGGCCACAAAGTTTTGCTGTGCACATCGTGGGATCAGCAAGGCGTAGTATATTACGTGTTGTTAAAAACGACTGAAACTGCAGATGTCTAGTGACATCAATTGAACATATCGAACGATGTATTGTTGCAAGAAAGACCAGTAATAGCAGTTAACATAGCAGTGCACAGACGTTGCAAGAGTTGTCCAGGATGCACTGTTGCAGCTCGAATGGAAAATTTTGCCGCACTCAGCGTACTCACCTGACATAGCGCCTTGTGATTCCCACTTCTTCAGATCGAGGCAGCATGGCTTGGCTGGGACGTGGTTTCGAAATTGATTGAAGAATTGCCAAAATGGGACAACGATTGGATCGCTGCCAAACCAATAGCAGATGGAAGTCTTTTACTATTCATCACAATTTAATTCGAATAAGATGGCTTCACTATTCCGCCGATGGTCAATTTGATGCACACACTGCAATATTAATCCTGTAATCGATAGTTTACAACGATCAGTATTATGAACCAAACGGGGAAATGATTTAACGAAAAGTATTTCGTCGACGCCTACAGTTATAACAAGAACGGTAAGTGCGAGTTGATATTTAACCTTTACGCGTTTACTGAAGTTAAAATTCCCCTGCGACATTTCTGCTTACTTCAAAAGGGAAGGAAATCTCATACCGGATGTCATGCAAAATAAAAAACTTCCCACATAAAGCGGAAGATGTCCTTCCCACTTCTAGAAGAGGTTAATAATTCCAACTCTGCCGGATCTTAGCTAATGGGTTGTAAATCTATATGAACATAATTCGTTACCTGTCTGGTCAAATTAATTCCAACTTGACGCTACCTACTGCTAATGATTACGACTTAAACCTAATTTAAACGTAGCACCCACTAACTAAACACATGGAATATGTATATGCTTAAAATGAGCGTGGGCTTCGAGTCTTCGCAATGATTCCAAATTTTCATAAAATATTTAATTCTTTAGATGGATAAACAAAATAATTTTCATTGTTGTTTTTGTTTTGTTGTTCAATGACGTAAAAAGACAAGAAAATAAAAGTAAATCATTTTCGTTGCAACGTCGTCGCATAGTAAAAATTTTCCTGAAATTGTTCTCGCTAACGATATGCTGCAAATTATAGACTAATTATAATATTAATAAAATATTAAATAACAGCAATCGATTTATTTAAGTGAATGATAATAATAACAATGAAATTAGTTTACATCAATGCTGTGTAATTAAATAATAAACAAAAAAGGAAAAAGTTTAAATGAATCAAAACAAATAGCGAGAACCTTGTTTGTCGTAAGACGAATTTTGAGCACTCAGCCATTCTCAGATCCATTACCATTTTCATATATAAATGCAAAAAATTCAATCACAATTGCCTCTTGTGTGTGTGTGTGTATGTGTGTGTTCAGTTTGCAATAGTTATCCGTAATTTATTTAACTTTTGCATCTATTGTGATCGCGTCATCTCTATTTTCAATCGAGTCAGTCACATATTATTTAATGTCCCAAGTATATAATACAACTTTAATTTATCGGCAAATGTGACGACAAAATTAATATAACTGATTTCTGATGGGTTGACGTATAAAATAGAAATAAAACAATAGGCTGGCAGCAAGAGATCAATAAATCATTGATACCTGATCTGAACTATGCAATAATAATTCATTAATTTCATCCAAGTCCACATTTACGAAGATTAAGAAAATGAAAAAAAAGAAAAAAAAAAAAAAAAAAAAGCGGCGAAATGGAAATTTTTAAAATTGTTTTTTTAATCATATTTTTAATCGCAACTCTTTACAGGTAAAGCAGATTTTTCTACATACCTCTAACGATTGAGACGTATTAGAATTGTTCGTTTGTGTGTTTGTCCGTCCATCTGCTGTTGCTAATAAACATGATGTGCTTATTAGTTCTCTATCGATGAGGTACTTGCGTCTATCTAAAATCACGATTCCAATTTCAAAACTTTATATAAAAAATTCGAAAATCTCGAATTTCTTCTTATCACCTACCTGAGCTTGGAGCAGCTTGAGCAAAAGATAAAAAGTATCTACACGATTCGATTCATCAATTCCAATATTTTGATATATATTCAAATTCATTTGTGAGCAAAATTCGAGCTTGAGAGTGAACGTGATTTGCGTATAGACATGCACTTAAGCGAATATCACATACCTGTGTTTTTTTCGATTAGATTTTATTTTTTCAATCTCATAATATTTATCGATCACAAATCTTAAACTTGATAAAACCAAAGATTTTACGCGAAAATGGGCGCAACTCTTTTGCCGCGACGTCGACAATGAATAAAAAAAATTTTTAAATTACAATCATTAGCGATCGTTGTTTATATCAATATATATTCGCGGGACTACTTAAAAGGTAGTTGTCAAAATGATCACGGTCGTCTAAACGATACGCCCATAATTAAAAGCAAATTATTTTGCAATGTTTATACATTAGTTTCAAGTGATGAGTGAGTCAAAGATGCACCTTAAAGACGTACATAAGTTTCGTATTCATTCAAATTCACCTGCGTGCATAGATGCTTTGAAGCTTATCAGCCAGACGGCGATCAGGAGAAACGTGTTACAAAATGATAATAATCCGATTTTCAAATAGAAATCTTCAAAATAATATATGCACGGGTGTGTTGTTCTCTTTTGTTTCGTTTTTTTCAGTTTCTTTTTTTTTTTTTTGGATCTCTTTCTTAATTATCATTACACGGTCTTATAAGATTTATCAGTTTATCAATATGGAAATAACCTTATACTGTGTTGTGCTTAAGATTTTCGGAATTCGGCTTTCGGCTTTCGGCTTTCGGCTTTTTTTTTTGAATTATGATATTATCAGAGGAACCGACCGTTCGACGGCTTCTGATTAAAAATTAATATATGCACATAATGAGATTTATAGATTTATAGATTTGAATATCGTTGAGATTATGATTATGCGTAAGGCATTTGTCAAATCCAAATGATCGAAAACTCATGGACATGCGAGGTTAATTGAAATTTATAAGGATTATGGAGTATATATATAAGGATATTGTGTTCGAGATGGAAATAGAATGCAGCAAAAATGAATTATTTTTTAAAATGGACCCCGTCTGGATAATCATATCGAAGAAGAATTTTTTAATTCGACTTATCTCGGATAGTAGGTTCGTATTGCAGACTTAATAGGTTTTTAAATCGATGAAATCTAATTCGAAAAATTCAAATTACTTTAAGAATTATATTGGATTTTATTATCACTATCATTATAATTTCGTTATCCCGCAGAGATCAATTCTAAAAATAAAACATGATGAGCGCCAGCAATTTAAACATTCGAGTCATTTAAAGAAAAAATATTATTGATATTATGTGTTTGCAATAATTTTGATCAGTGACTTTTCCAGCCAAAAAAGGTAAAGAATTGGGAAATACGATTTTCACCTTCCTCTGCATGGAATAACAGTTTTCCATTTTATGATAATGATAATGATAATGATTTAGTCAGCGTATGCCGACGCTAATCATGGATCGCTCAAAATTTTTCTTCTTCCAAATTCATTACCTCTTTGTTTATTCGAAGAAATCTGCTGCCAACACTCACCACACACAGAGTCTTATTATGATGCTGCTCCATCGCATTTCGATTGTCGGTTTTGGACTCAACGGTTTAAGAATAGCGACGCGAATCAACTGAAAATGCCATTTTTTGGTCACTTCTTGAAAAAGTCGTCCAGCATACACTGGAACAGCTCGAATGGGAAGTTGCGCCACGTCTACGGTACTTATCAGGCATGGAGCCTCCTAAATACCACTTGTTCAAATCGGTGTAGCATGGCTTGGCTGGCACGCGGGTCCGCAAAGCTGCAGCAGTACGATAATTGGTCGGTGGGTGGATCACTGCCAAACCAATATAAGTTCTCTCGGCATGATGTTGCCACAAATCTTGTGGAAAATGAAGGAAACTATTTTGACTAAAATACATCGCATCAATTTTTCAGCATAAATGCCTTTTTCAACTGAAAAAGTGATCAACATTTTTGCAAACACCTACTGTTACTGTGAATTATTTTCAAGATGGCCATAGGACGAGACGTTAAGAAATACGACTCCTTGATTTGGGTAATGGATTTTAATAATTACATTGCCCAGTTGATCATTCGTCTCAATCTCAAAATTGCAAGCTACTTGTGATAATATTTCTTGCCACTAATTCAGTGTGAGTCAAATTTTAAATGTTTATTTTTATGATTAGGAAAATTCTAATCAAAGAGTTAAGAGTCGGCGAGGTGGGCGAAGAGATGATAGACTAATAAGAAGATAAAACAAAGGAACGTCCGGCTGACACGAACACGAACACAACACGTAAACAATTATGATCCTAGAAAACAATATAAATAGAATGTGAAAGGTTTTTGGAGACATCGTGTGCAATGGTTTTGCGGTCTCTTGTGTTAGGTTATATGTAAATAGATGTGGGCTGAACCTGAATTATCTAACTATCTGCAAAAGTCAAAAGATCTGTTTATTCATGTGATAAGCACTCTCTAAACATTATCGCGTATATCGGGGGGCGGTGAAAGCAGTCTGTTCTCACTAACCGGCTCGTAAAGGCACACCTACAGCTAAGCCGCTGCAACTTGCTAACTGCAATGGCCCACGTTTTTCAGACTCACATGAGAATGCCGAACATCCTTGATGGACGCAAAGTTTGACTTGAGTACTGGGGCGTAGTACTTAAACTAGAAAGCGTTTTTGGACGACAGCCAGATTGGTGTGAAGCCCCGAAAGATATGATCCATATCCCAAGGCCTACTTCCCTGAAGGCCTAGGTTTCACTTGGCTTCACTGCCCGAGGAAAGGAATACACAGAATTTTGTTTTTGTTGTGTTCTGATCAGAGAGACTAATGTTAAGGTCGCTAATAAGTAGTCTCAAAAACGATCGTATCAGAAACACTCGTAACTTGGACATGATTCCATTAATTAGTCCTATGCGCTGTTTCTGTTTTGCATTGATGACATGGCGACACCTAGTTTTGGAATGGACTTCTAAGGAAGATATAAGAGACCCATCCCACATTGATGTAAGAAAGAACTCATTTCCTCGATTGTTATAGTTGTTTGGCCTTGAAGAGTTCCATATCAAAACAGAATTTATATGGTATGTTGCGATGAACAGTGTCGCCTCAACCCATCTTAGCCGCGTTAGTTTGTGGCTATCATTCGGAATTTTCGTTTACATTCAGAATAGTCTTTCTAGAATTTTTACTGAGATCTACGATAGAAAAAGCTTGGACGCGTTATTATATTAGCGAACGTTGTAGTACGGCCACTTAAGGAAAAAACGGTACATATACATGTAATGGAGATAACAGCGGAGAGCTGCATTTCTCCACAGTGTTGCCATAATAGTGTAAACAGGTTGTTATTTCGTTTGGGTTATTTATACGTGCTCACAACGTAACTGGAGAACGTGAATCCTTACGAGATTTTTGCGAGGCATCACCGGGTTGGTGATAACACTCAATTTTAGTTAACAATATAATGAAAACTGTTTACATTGTTTGCGATTTTTATTGCTAAACGGTAAAAATTTTCGGAGTGTTGTTCTTTTGCTACTGCATTAGCTATTAGTAGAAAGCAGTGATAACTTGTTGCCAGCACAAACAACAAAAGTGACATAATACTGTGATCAAGCAGTAGTAAGACATTTCGATTTAAGCCGCCCGGGATTATTCCATGAAGTAATTATCTTTTCCTACGACACTATAACTGACATACGTGTCAAATTTCTTGCCACCTATCCTTAATGAATAATGGCTTTTGTTCAAAGGATGCGCTTTCCGATAAATGTTTTGAAGAAGCAGTGTAGCCTGAGAAAGAGCATTATCGTCAACGCAAAAGGCAGGCATTGTGGCGATGAGCTTCTCGTAAATAACACATAATCCTCAAATTATGCAAACATTATGCATACTATACGAGGTACGGTCTAGTGAACATATTGTTATTTACAACGCTATAGCTCGGATTCTCCACGTCCGAACGCCATGCGTATCGACGAAGATTTTTGCAGCTCCTGCATTAATCAATAGATGCCGTTATTAGAATGTACTATTTCGAAAAGTTGTATGTCCTTAGAACACACTTTTTATACAATACGAGGGATGTCTGCAAAATTTCCTCCCTTAGTAAAGGATATAACATTTTTTTTTTTTTTGCCAAAATTCGATTTTATTTAACAACGCTGTCTCCTTGAAGAATGACACAAGCAATCCAGAGATTCTTCAACATTTTTGGGAACTTTTTTAGGGAAAGACTTGTCGACATCGTCAAAATGCGCTTCAGCTCACACAATGACTTCATCGTACAATGCTACTCCTTGGCATCCTTTTCACTGAATAACTGGTGATGGACGCTATAAATCCAAAGAATACGGTAGGTGAGTCAGCAGATCAAATTACCGTTGATGCTAAAAAGGACTACTCTAGTCTTAATTATAATTCCGTCCGTCAGTTCTCAACACACACTCTCTGCAGACACTAATTGACCCCATTATCAATACGATTAGATTTAGCTTTTGAGAGTAAAATCGAATTAAAGCGAATTTTGTATTTTACAGATGCTATTTTGCGTAGTAGTCATCGACTTGTCACTCGGTGTTGTTGTTTTTTTTATTGTGGATCAACGCGGTTGACTTCGTCATGATTGCAAATTCAAAATGTGAAAGACATATTTGTTGTACGACATATTTATAGATTTTGTTATCTCGTTAAACTTAACTCTACGATCGTTTAGCATCATTTAGTGAACTCGCGCGATGGTTTGATGAGTAGTTACAGTTTTTCGTCATCCCGAACGCTCATTGCTACTGAAGCCGGTATGACCATGTTTAAATGAATGATAGTTCAAACTCGTCGTATACTGCACAACAAATGTGTTGCCTAATGGCAGCGTGATAATCAACTTTTTTTTTTTTATTTTTATTTTACAAAAGTAATCAAATCGATCCTATTATTGAAATTTTGGTGATACCTAATCAATGAATGAAGAAGCAAATTTTCCAGGCGACCATTTCTTTTACTATTCGACAAATTTTCGTGTATGCATACATACATACATTCATACATAATTATTTATATTTTTCTGCTTTTCTGCTCAGTTATGCAAAATTCTACGTTACTGATATTGTTAGCATTTATTATGCTCGGTTATCACTATATATACTACTAATAGGAAAATATGATACTCGTACAAATACTCTCAATGTTCCTTTGACGCATACTTTAATAGAACTAGTTATACTAGTCTTGGAAACATTTCTGTCTTATTTCTCTTAAAGTAATTGTAAGTAGGAGTAGAATGAATGAACTTCTCTAAAATTTATATATATATATATATATATATATATATATGGATGGTTCAGTTGGCAAATCGGTTAACTCGATTTTTGGGATTTTATTAAATTTTAATATCAAAGCATTTCATTAGCTGCTAACTGTACATATTCAAAAGGAATTTCTCTAAGAATAACTATTAACACCACTATATGACAAAATTGTTTTGGCCACTGAATAATAAATAATTTTTGTCAGAAGCCAATCTGATTAGCTCCACACTATAATGTATTTATATCATAATGAAAGTTTATTTAATCCTCTCCTACGGGGACAACTGTAAGTTGTTCGTTTAATTTCATTATTCCCGTTAGACGAGAGCTGTTATCGCTCACACGAACTAAGTACGAGAAAGATAAAATATAAGTTAATTGCATTCGAACTGCCACAAGTTAAGATACTTATAAATTTCAATTTTATGGTGAATTCTGTTTTTCAAAAATATAAACCGTTATAACGTTAAGATGGAGGATGTTAATAAGAATTATTTGAGTAAGGAAAATAATGAATCGGATGGTTCTTGCATACAGATTATTGGCAGAAAGCTTGGCTCAAGAAAACGATTTTGTATGTATTCGGATTCGTCATCTGATCATCATCAGCAATGAAAAAATCGCAGCAAATAATCCGACTGAATGAAAAAGAAGCCATTATCCTGGTAAATGGGACCGAAATGTCCAAAAGCATAACAGAATAATAGGTTCAGGATACAGAAATAGAAGTGGAAGGGAATTTGTTATTTGGGAAAATTACTTAGCTGGAATCAATTGGATTAGGGATTTCTGTAACAATATGTTTATAAAATGACATTTTTCTGTAATAAAATTTTTAAAAACAACATTTAATATCTTATCGTTTTTCTCAACTTCTCGTTTTACGGAGTTAACCGATTTAGCAACTGAACCATCCATATATATGTATATATATATATATAAAATACGAGTATGTAAATATAATCGATTTATTATTTAGATTATGGTAGATATTATAAATGTCTTAAATATACTTATGTGTATTGTACGGGGATTTTAGTGTTACACAATTTCATCGATTAGTTGCCATCATACGTTGAAATTTTGTGATACGTAGTTTTATAAATGATTAAATTAACGTAGTATGCCACATATTTCGATTGCTAAAACAATAAATACATATTTAAACGATTATATATAATTTATTAATTCTGTTCAAAAAAAAAAAATTTAAGATCATTTGCTTTAATTATGCTTCAAAATAAATGCAAAGATGAAACTAAGAGAAGAAGAAGAAAAAGAAAAAGAAAAATTTACAAACCGAACTTTTTGAATGTTTATGGTGAACACTCGATACCTGTCTTACAAAATGGCGAGTCGTGGCAGCGGGATCTTCAAAGGTCTTTTAGATAACTAAAGTGTTTGTCTAACTTTACAGGAGGCTACAATTTTGCCCGCAAATAGCTTCATAGATGGTATAAAATCGCAATAGATGACATGTAGTTTTGTAAATGACCTACGGAAAATCCCGTAGAAGATTTCTCTTCCATATACATTCGGCATACATGGTTTTTATATCGTTTTCATGTTATTTTAATTTTCTTTACTAAAAGTAAGTCTTTTAACACAATACACACTGCCCGGTTAGTATTGGTTACTTATTGAACTGACGGATAATCTATAGTTATTTTCTAAAGCATTTCACAGAAAATTAAATTCACTGTAGGTTGACTAAGCCGGGACAGATAAAGTTTAAGATAAGCTCTTTTAGTGTAACGCTCTCTTTTAGCTAAACTCTCTTTCTGGAAATTTTAACATTTTCTTCATTTTATCAAAACGTTTGCAAAGCCCAGAAGAAATCTTCAGAGACGCCATGCTGTTGATCAACTTCAAATTCTGAGTCGATTGCAGCACGTCCGTCCGTCCGTCCATCCGTTTATCTGCCTGTCCGTCTGCGTGACGCCTGTTGTAAACATTCTCATGGCCGCCAAAATGAAACTGTCTACTTTAAGATTGGCAGAAACATTAGAAGTTCTTGCGCGCAGACTGGTACTGAAAATGGGCCAAATCGGTCAAACAGCATGCTCACAGTACTAAGTAAACCGAGGGCAGCTCTGGTTTTTATCCATTACTGATAAACTGCAAAGAGAAATCTATAAAAATGTGAACGTGTATTCTATGGGCGATGTTGTAGTTGCTCTATAAAAATGCAAAAAATCGGCCGTGTCATCAAAATTTACATTTTTTCTCAATGCCACGCAGAGGCAACCCCTATAAACTATATAAATTCTTGGCCAGTTCCATATTCTGAATGCACTTAAATATGTCCGTCTCTTCGTCTGTCCATCTGTTGGTCTCCGCAACTGTGTAGATTTTGGTGTAAGCATACTTCCACTAAACTTTTCACAGAACACGCCTACAACACCCACACGCCTATGTTACAAAAACTGTTAACACATTTATTTTCTGTGTTTTTTGCTTGTCACTTCTAAAGTATTAATTTCCACTTTTGTTAACATTAGAGAGTATGAAAATGTAGTTCTTTTCCTTGTTGCTAGGGTCTCGGTAATGGGCATAAAAGATCCTGACACTGTGAAATATGATTTTCTTACTCGTCTTTTTTTTTAATTATGAAACTTTCGATTATATCTTTAATCTCAGAACTTTACGGAGGTATTTCCAGCAATCTCTTAAGGGCACTAAGAGAAGTATTTTCCGCCAAAGAACTGCCAACTGCTTAAACGTTCAAAGCCAACATAGATTCACTAGGATTTACCTCCCAGTGTAATAAAGTAAAGTAGTCTTATGGTGCTGGCGATTGATAAAAACACAATGATTCGCTGGAAGCGTAAGAGGTAAACCATAGTTAATCAAGAATATGTATATATATGTATAGAGAAATATATGTACATGTATATACCATGTGCAACGGGTATCTTTGCTTCACAGTCAACAGAAATTTCTTTGCCCGATGTCATAATTAGCACATTTTATTGTATAATACGATGCGACTCACAGTCACACAAACAGAAAATAATGCCGTGTCCTGGACAGGGAGAACCCAATCGAGAACAAAATTTGGAACAGGGATGCGTTGAGGAATTGTGCGTATCATTTCAGAACTGTAATCGCATTATCACATCATTTCTTCACGAGATGTAAACTGAACCTAACTTTACATGGAAAACTTGCTTTTCTTTGGCTTTTGAAAGCTTCTTTGTTTTACATAAGTCTCGAAATCAAAGAACATATGACCTATGTGTAATGTTTTATACTTATGTATATACATAGCTTGTTTGAATAAATAAATGCATTTAAGCTATAAACAAAAACAATAACATTTTAATTATGCTCATGATTCTCATAGGTGACTGAGAGTCATATCGTGTTACGACGCATCATAAAAATAGATGTCAGGGTCAACGTTAGAATTAAGGTACATACCTTAAGGTGAATACGGTGTCATTGAACAACAAGTCACGTTTTACATTTCGTGCTATTTTGAATTGTTAAAGTACAACTGGCCTGGCAATGCCTTTTGACAAGTGGGAAATCAAAGTTTTCCAGGTAACATTAGCCGATTGCGTCCTGAAAACCATTAGCAGGATTATGATTGTAGAAGAAAACTTAGTCGGAACACTGTGTTATTGTAGCTTCAATTTCCTCTGTGCGGCTAAGGAGCAAAACCCAAAGCAAATAAGCGAACGATTTATTTAACTACAACGAAGGACTGTTTAGTGCAATTTTTGGATGAATTGTATATGGGGGTCATAACCTTTTGAAAATGCCGCCGAATAGATATCGCATTCACTGATAACGAAACAATTGTACCCTACCGCAAGTCGGTAGCTACGATGGCAAAAGTGTATAAATTGAATTTTCTGTCTCCTCATATCTGGCCTCCAGTGATTACTATCTGTTTGTATGTCGCAGGGAAAATGACATGGAATTGAAGCGGACTTTGAGTGTCTTGACAAATCGTTCGATAGGATGATCAAGTTAATACTATATAGCTCTAAACATCACCTTGTCCATTTCTTCCTTTCAGATTTAATGAACCCATTCCGGCTACGTTCTACTCGTTTGAATTGAAGCTAATCAAAGACAATTGCCCATTTGCCGTCACTGGTGTACACTGTATAAACATGATTATTGATTTTTTTGTGACATGAATTGTATGATTTTGACTTGGACGATATGTCGCTTCAACAGAATAATACCATATGCTATACATCTTGTGACACAATTAATTGATTGGGAGAAAAATTTAACGACCGATGCGATATAATTCCACTTGACTTTCTTTTTTGGAATTATGTTAAGCCATTCGTTTACTCTAATCAACCACAGCCAACACTTGACGATTTTGAAACCTGCACTATTCGTGTTATCGGTGAAATGTTTTGCAGATGTCTATAGAGTCCAATTTTTTACAAAAGTCCTATCGCAATCATATACTTGCAACCATTCGCCAATAGAAATGTCATGAAGCAATGCATAAAATAAATTCTTTTGTTTTTATTTCAAATGAAATATATGAGCACTCCGCATAAGAAAGTATTGAAAAGTTTGGA
This sequence comes from Glossina morsitans morsitans, assembly GCA_001077435.1. Lineage (NCBI taxonomy): Eukaryota > Metazoa > Arthropoda > Insecta > Diptera > Glossinidae > Glossina > Glossina morsitans. The sequence continues at coordinate 21,063 of CCAG010017238.1, read as the reverse complement.
CTGACTGTATCACCTTCGAAGAAGAATAAAGATGAATTTTCCAAAAAAAGAAAAACAGTCTCGAGAGTTGTGATGTCAAAGCATGAAAAGGAAGAAATAAATTTAAGGTAAAAATTTTCAAAAATGATTCCCAGATAAATTTCAGTTCATCAAGGTCTCCCTAGGTTTCCCTAGACCTTTTTGTACAATTTATCGAGAATTATACTTATTTTGGATTTGTTTTTAAAAATTGATTTTAAAAAATAAACAAGTTCTACACACGCTTTGTCAATGTTATGTGCGTAATAGGCAAGAAAACAAAATGTATACAATGTTGTCGCTGCTTCGTTAACAAAAAAAAAAAAAAAAAATAAAAAGTATTTAATATTTGCATAAACTCACACATAAAATATAAAAAATAAAAAAATAATAATAAGTAATTACAGCGCAAGACGAGTACGCTTAACTGTCTATAACCCACAAAAGACCGAAATTGCACATTTAAAAGAAAAAAAAATGACTTTATTAGTATTCATAATTAAGGCAAGGACGGGCTTTGTAATAATTTTTTATTAATTTATGTTTTTATTTAAATTTATTTCTTACTAACTTCTTTTTTTTTTTTTTAATTTTTAAGAGGTTCCGGTCTATTGTCTACTTAAGTAATAGATTTACTTGCGTACTAACCTAAGCTAACCTAGCGTAACTTAACTTATATGACTGTGCAAATGAAGAAATCCGTTAGCGCACTAATGATAATCACAACTTTTTCTTGATAATGGCAAAGAGTAATTAAACACTTATCTACCTAGATGGGCAGATAAATTCTCGTGCGAAACATATGTATCTAGCAAAAAATGTGTCTAAACAGAAATTTGAAGATTCGAATCGCCAGCTAAGATGGAATACATAAATAATTTGCTTAACATGGCCAGCTAAGTCTGTTAGAATGGAATGGAATATAAGTGATCTTTGTGTCATCATCTTAAATCGCTGCTTGATATGATGGAAATTATTTTCATTCTTCGCACCAGTTATCGTTATCAAGATATTAAAATTATGCGTTTGTATACGATGCTCGGAAGGACTTGAGATAGATTCAAATTTTATTTAAAATCATTTTCAAAGTCTAATTAACTAATTAAATGTGTGTCTATCCATCTGTCCGGCTGTCTGTCCGCGAATTTTGCTCTCATCATGCAGTATATACAGACTTTGCTGCCCATCTACAAGGTTTTACATCTTTTTTATATTGTTTACTCTCTTGATCGCGGCAAATTTGTTTAAAAAAAATTTTTTTATGCTGAGCTTTCAAATAAGAACGAAAGTGCGAGTTTCCATTTTTTTTTCTGAAACAATTTTTAATAATAAAAACACAAATACATACACAAACATAATTTGTTTAATTTCGTATACCAATGAATATTGCCGACCGAATATTCGATAGTTGACATAAAAAAGTACACAATTGTAGAAAAATGAATGCGAATACAAAACACACAATAGTTATCATAGAACCGCAAGAACTTGACAATCGATTAAAAGCAATAGATATACTAACTAGATTGCTATATATTTGCGTATAGAGCTAAAGTCTAAAAAAGAACTTTTTTGGTGTAAAAGCGATCTTTTAAAAAAGGCAGTAAATGAATTTATTACTTGCATCTCCGTGACAGCTCTTCACGATACAGAAAAAAAAAACTACGTAAATTATATTCAATCGTCACCGAATCTTTTATACCCACCGCCGTCATCCTAACAAAGACAAAAGAATCAAATTTTTCATGCTCTATAATAAGGAGTAGTGCGGCCACATTTTTCTATTTCCATAATAAAAGTTTTTATTAGGCATACGGGCGCTGTAGGCGTGTCCTTGAAAGGTTACGGTCACTTCCAAATTGGTTTCTTCGGCGGTATCTTCATTTTCGCTAACGGGAGATACTACACAGTTGTGCAGACGGAAAGATGGACAGATGAATACACGGCCATGTTCAGATGCATGGGAAATTTGAAACTGATCAAGAATTTATATGGAGTTTTTACTCCTGCATGTTATAAAGGTATTGATAAAAATTAAAATTTGATACACTAGACGGTGGTGGGGCAGTGTCGCCCCTAGAGTATGCGTTCAAATCTTTTTACATTTATTTGTTATATTTTATGAGTAATGAGGAAATAACCAATTTTTTATTCCTTTCGGAAAACAGAGGTGTTTTTAGCTTACGTAGTACTGTGAGCGTGCCCGTCGACTAATTGGGCCCATTTTCAGTACCGACCTGCGGGAAAGAACCTCCAATGTTTCTACCATACTTAAAGTCGATAGCTCCATTTATCCGGGCAGGAAATTGTTTACGCTAGATATTACACAGATGAATGAACGGACGGACATTCTTAAATAGATTCAAAATTTGATGCTGACCATGAATATAGCTACATTGTGGACTCTCTGAAGCTTGCTCGTAGGCGTTGCAAACGTCTTGGCAGAATGAATATACCCCCCATTTTTCGGGGATGGGTATAAAAAGAAAACGAAATTCTACAAAGTTTGTAATAATAATAAAAAAAATTTATTTTCGTAAGAGTGCACGAGTTTCTTTTCTCTCTTCAACACGTTTTCTCAACGCGACGAGTCATTGAATTGTTTCATCTAGCTACGTTCCACAAAAGCAACTAAGGACTGCAGAAGTGCATCTTTTGATTTGGACTTTATACTCCCTGAGCTGTATCGATACCGCCACCGTAGGAACTTAAAGTCTACTTGTCTTCTCCTTGAAATGATAATAATATTAGAAAGGTACTGTAATACCTAAACAACGAATTGATCTTAAACGGCTCAAAGTAGGTTACAATTTCGTGTTGGTAATCTGGCTGAACATTAAACTATAATGATGAAAACATATCTTCACCTAATAGAATACTTAACCATATTTATATATGTATTAAATTTTAGCGATTGAAGGAATCACATTTTTGAAGAAGAAGATTGTGAATAACAATATATTTAGCTTAAGCTTATGATGATCTTTCTTTATTGTGGTATTTTAATTTTTAATAAATATATAATTTTTAATAAAGTATATTAAATTTTTTATTCCGTTTGTACCACAGAGAGATGAAGGCGCTAAGCAGTACTCGCCTCAAGTGTACCACCTATTGATCAAACTGTGAATCTACGTTGATTAATTTCAAATTAACAGATGCTAACTTTTGATGTATATATTGCGGGCCCTATTAAGCGAATCGATTTCTAGTTTAGCTTAGTTAGCTTTTCAAAACGATTTGAGAAAATGTGCCACTTTCTCCGGCAAACTGTATATAACAATTGAGGATCGGGAAGCAGTAATACTGCTGTTTCGGTATAGCATGATATACTCCTACTAGCATGATATACTTCTACATTGCTTAGAATTAAAAAAAAATTGTTCTTAAAAACTAAAGCGTCCAAGCGTATCTGGAGACATCTTAATACAATTAATAAATGTTAGGAAAATATTAATTTTAAAAGGCTCAGAAAACTTGTCCGATATCTTTAATCAATAATTCAAAATTAAATAATAATAGAACTGTGAAGCACTGGATGAAAAATTAAAAAAAATCAAACTATGGGGCTATCCACACGTGTCCACCTTCTTTAATCCTGTATGTGACTTTATAGACTTTTTTTTTATTCTTTATTTTATTAATTGTAAAGTTTAGGCTTTTTCAAAAACAGATATTAATAGGTCAATATGAAGTCATTGCATATCTGACAAAAGTAACGAAATATGGATTTTCTAGAAACCAACCATGATATCAATTTGACATAATAACTAACAAATAAAATGTACTCCGTTTAATGGTGACGTTAAGTAATTAGTAGTCGCCTATGTACGCTTGGAAAATTATGATATAAATTATCATTCAGTGAGAATAATTCCGTTAAATTTTATGTCAATTTTGAGATACCCTTGGCATGAGTACAAAGAGTATAAAGAGTTGGAATCAGCTTATCTTCTTTAACCAATACGCGCTAACATTATCGATAGTTGCATTTTACTTAAGCAGTCAGTCAGTCAATCGTCATTTCGCTATTCTTTGCACATTATTTTATCAAGTACTTGAAAGTCATTTAGTTACATAAATCAATCCATTGAATTCTTCAGGGTAAGTAGCTTCTTAATTTTCTTAAAGTTATGCTTTTGTTACCTGTGAAGCTGAAAATTGTGCAATTTATGTTGTTGATAAATCTTGTAGGCAGGCAGGGAAATAATCGAATTTTATCTGTGTAGGTAGAGATATTACTTTTCACTTTCAGTGGAAACGAGTACCGTTCAGATATAGCGTTGGCTTGAAAAGCATGACGGGCAACTTTTCTGCGTCTCAAATGATATTTTGTCGGTAGTTTGCTGATTTTAAACGAAGTCGTGCAAATATTGACGTCGCTAAACTCAGTGGACATCCACAAAGTAATCAAAAAGTGTAGTGACAAGAAACAACACGGATCATAAAGTTATTAAAATGCAAAGTATTTTCTATTTTGTACAAAAAAATGTTAAGAAAAGAACTTCATCTTTAAAACGGTTACGGCGTATGCTGCACTGAGAAAGTTTACATTAATTGAAATTTGAATTGCTGCTGTCCTGTACTGCCTCATCAAATGCAGTCCAGAGCGACTATTATTTGTTTGCAGATCTTAAATGTTTGTTTTAGTAAAATTGTAAATTTGGATCGAAAGATGACGAAATGTAAAGCGAAGTATGCGATTTCTAACAGACTATTATATGAAGAAGACACCAAAATATTGGAGAAGCGTTGAACTAAATAGTTCGTCCTTGTAACTGTAGCATATATCCACGCAATCCTTATATACCTTTAATGCAACCAACAGTGGGTAGGAAAATGAAAAGCACCAACAATTCTTTCCTGATCTGTTCAAAATGTAGTTAAACTTTGTGCTTGAAACGAATCCTGATCAATACTATTTCGGAATGGTATCAAAAGTTACAAATGTCGTCTGGTACTTGTCACTCCATTAAAAAGAATGAACTGCTTGTGATATCTGTTGAAGTTTTGTTAAGTTATTGATATTTGTGTTTATGCGAATTATTAATATGTTTGGTAGGAGGAAAAAAATTCGATCTAAGCCATATGTAAATTCTTTCTTGTCAAGCTCACTACAGGGGGCATTTTTCATTATTATAATGTTTGTTTTTTTTTTTCTTCTTATAGTTAAATTTGTCTCTAACTCTATTTTTTTTTTTTTTTTTTTTTTTTTAAGGTTACTGGTAAACATTTGATAAAATTAGTTGTAAAACCTTGATAGACACTATTATAATAAAGAAAATTTCGCTTAAGTGACGAACAACATCAGCTTCAATTTTTTGAAAGTAACCTTACACAACAGAACTCACATAAAGGGAATATTAATAAATTTTTATACCCATTAACGGAGAATGAGAGGTATACTTACTTTGTCAAAACGTTTGCAACGTTCAGAAGGAAGCTTCAGAGGCCCCACAACGTATATATATATACATATTCGCAATCAGCATCAAATTCTAAATCGACTTGAGCATGTCCATCTGTCTGTCTGTCCGTCTGTCCGCAAGTTCGATTGCCCGTCTATCCGTCCGTTTGTATAATGCCGGTTGCGAAAATTCTCCTGGCCCCAAAAATGAAACTATCAAGCTCAAGTTTGGTAGAAACATAGAAAATTCTTGCACGTAGCTCGGTATTGAAAATGGGCCGAATCGATCGAAAGGAATAAGAAATTGTTTATTGACTATTCCCTCATTACTTATGAACTATAGCAGAGAAATGTTCAAACATTTGAACGCATGTCCTATAGGCGATGATGTAACAGTTGTTATAATAGTAACAATTGACAATATTACAGTCTGTTAAATTTTAATTTTTTAGCAATAGCTTTATAAGGTGCAAAAATAAGCTGCAAAAACCCCATAAAAAATACAAATTCTGGGTCAGTTGCACCTAAACACGCCCGTCTCTCTGCCCACCCCAATTGCGAAGCATCTGTGTAAACATTCTCTCGTTAGCGAAAGTGAAGATATCGTCTACAAATTTGCAAAGGAATTTAGAAGCACCGAAAAATTTTCCAAGGACACTTCCACAACGCCCACATGTCTAGGCGAGAAAGACTATCGTTTTACAAATCGAAATTATCAGTCTAACCTAGTCCACATTATAGAGCCTGAAAATTGAGTTCTTTTACTTGTTTGTCTTTTTTAGGATAACGGTGATGGGTATAAAAGATTCGCCCACGACCGAATATAATCTTTTAGTTGTTTCTTTTTATTTATTTTTTTCATTTAATATGACCCATCATTATTTAGGAGATTATCTTTTATGCATATATAAACACGATGATGGCTAGAAAGAGATGTGGAAGACAAGAGCAGAGTTATAGCCGCAGCCTGGCATGGGGATTCGCGTGAGGGTTTTCTCTCATTCGAGGGATGTCCCCTATACATGTATTGCGATGATGGTCAGAAAGAATTGGGAAAAGAGAGAAAAAGGTAGAGTGTGGTTGCCGCCTAGTGGTTTTATGCCCAATCGGTAAGTATTATGCTTTTACCGACTGAGTGCTCCCCATAATTACGACCAAAGTAAGCATTCACTAGAGCTATAGATCACGTATGATCAAACATCAATGATATTTAACCCTGTGAATAACGGCTTGGTAGCCACGATCCTTATCTACTGGGTTACGTGGTGACCAGAAATAAATTGCGAGCACACAAGTTCTGTAACTTAGCCTGACGAGATAAGGAAGAAAAAACTAAGAATTAAGTCGATTTTTTTAAAGAAAATTTCGACATTTGAACAAGGGGGAAAAAAGCGAGAGCGTGGCATACGAGTACGTCTAAATAAATTTACTTATTTCTGCTGCTATATACGCACAAGCTCCGTACGGTCTTCGACGCACGTCTCTATACTTGATATGTAACAGATCCTTGCACGAGAACAGATATACATTGAGTCAATATTTCTTGCACTAATACTGAAGCGAACGCTATAAAGGAGATGAATATAAATTCTATCTAACTATTATCTGTCTGGCTAATTGCTTCTTTGGTAACGTTAGTCACACAGTCGACTAAATACCGAATATGTTGTGACAATCAATTCATGTCTTAATGTTTCAATTTTCTCTTTGTTCTCATAAATATTTGTTTAATCTCATCATGTATTCATGTATTCATTAAGCATAAATTGAGTTAAGTTGACGGCTGATACCTAAATATTTGCTAAAACCTTCGTTGCTTAGGAAACTTTTTGTAATTTCAATATTATTTTTAATTGGACTCTTCGCCACAATAATATCAACAAACTTTGCGTTAACGGAAGCAATAGCAATGCAATTAAATGCACATACGTATGCACTAATGTCATGACCCATCAAAGTTCTCTCTAACCGAGTTTTCATTTAAATAAACGTAACTAATTATTGTAAATTGATAAAAAGCACATTGTTTTTCTATTATTTTAAAGAAATATTAATTAGCAATAAGAGAGTAAATATTTTCCTTGTTGTTTATTGATTATTCATCGAAGGGTTAAAGTTTATTCATTTCCTTAAAACGTTTGTAACATTTACGTTTATAAAAATATGCATCATAGGTCACCTTTAAGCTAACACATTTTCAATCCGAGTGTATTTAAGCAAATCAATTCGCCTGGTTGCCATTAATTTCCCTATTGTATGAGAATTATGAAAATGCCTGAAAATGAAATGGAAGGCAAATGCAATGTGATAAAAAACATTTATTGGTTTTTTTTTTGGATGCAAGCGGTATCCCTATGACTTAGAATACTACAATAATGACAGCAAAAAAGGCAAAAAAAACAAATCAATATATTTTTTCATCAACAACCGATATTGATCTAAAATCTAAAATTCACCAAAAATGTCTTTTGGTCGAAATGTCCTTTGCACTGTAAAATTTCAAATTTTTCCTAATGTAATAAAATTTTATATAAAAACTTAAGCCATCGTATACCTAAACGATTGATCCGGGCATCCTGATCTTATACTGAATAATTGTTCTAATCTTGCCTGCGACTTCCATTGCATTGCATCCAAAATATCACAGGTTTCAACATTCATTTTTATACTCATTATAGAGAACTCAGTTTATTTTTCGTAAGTCTACAGGCCTTGCATGTTCTATAACACGAGTTCCTTTAAATTTAAACCTTTCATCCAAGGTGCTCGTCTATCGAAAGTTATGCAATAAGAATGATAAGGGAATGAAGTGAGTGTCTTTTCCTCTACAATCTATCGTTTAAATTGCTCAAAAACTCGATCAGTTTGTCTAAATAACTATGAGATGGCTGCCTTACGGGCTTTACGGCTGTACGGATTGCTCATAGCTCACGACGTCACTCGTTTCGGGCATGATTGACTCCTGAACGATTCCTCTCTATACCTTTCTTCCGACTTGCCAATCGGTTAAGGGCCACATGCGAAATATGCCAGCTGACTGGTGCCAAATCTTTCATAGGCAATCGTAGATCTACGGTATTTAGTTAATTATATATAAAGAAGAGCTAACAAAAGAAAATACATGAGAATAACTTAACCCAAATGTGAGGCCAAAACGAATCTGAAATCTTGATTGTCATAGTAGCAATGCAATGCGGCCAGACACGATTATATATATATATATGTATAGATATTTTTTGGATGATTTCGGATGTCGGGTATTCAAAACTCAACGTGAAGTCTTGTTTTTTTTTTGATTTTTTCCAACATTCATCGTGACTAGCCTACGGAAGTTTGCTGACGACATTGCCTTCTCCAACCTATGATTGGATAACTTCAACTTAGCATTTCCTATTCGATATAATTTTTATGCAAACAATATTAATTAATTTGCCGTCATTTTTTTTATTTATCACTATATTCTTTTATAATTATACTTTACTTTACTCAAGGAGAGACGTCATTACAAATTTGTTTACGATATATAAATATAATTGATGGTAGTTGCAAATAAAACAAAACTCGATTGACTCGATTCGATTTCTCCTTTAATAGGTTATAAAGGAAATCTAAAATTATAGCATATAAGTATACCGCCTATATATGTATATAAATTCGTTTATTCGATTTTACTCGTTTTATTTACAATAATAAAACTTAATTATGCCTACTAAGTAAATGGAATGATTTCAATATAATAAAAGGATTGCGAGTAAAACGACATAACTTATTATTGCATTGAAAGATCCAATGGAAAAAATTTTCCAATGTATATTTGCTTAGTCCCGTCGAGGAGGGGTTACAATGATTAATGGTATGATACAACGGTATTATTGTTATTATTATTATTATTATTATTATTATTATTATTATCATAATATTTTTTTTTTGCATTTTCTCAATTTACATATAAATATAAATATAAATATTGTTATTGTTTATGTATGCTTTTATTTTTATTTAGTGCAGTTAGCGTTTTTCAACTTAATGCAAAAAAAAAAACAAAGAAATTTTTTTTTCATTTCTACTTTACTCGTTTTAAATGCATGAATAAATTATAAAGCAGACTATGGATATAATTATCTGCAGGAAATAGTCGAACTATATATTAATTAGTTTGGCATTTTATTTATGATATTTTAGAATAAATATTTGAATCCACAGAAAAGTCGATAAATCAGGTAGATATTCTAAATTAAACACTAGGTTTAAACTAAATGCGGACGCTTTGTGTACTCGAAGGTATTGAAGAGCCTGAGCAAACAATGCACTTATTTCATCCACATCCAAGTAATCTTTAAACCACATGTTGTTGTGAGTCAAACTCAACTTAAATAGTATGTTGAGTAAGTCGGTGTTTTCCAACAAAAAAGCCTAAGTATCATTATTGATTGCTAAATAAACCTAGAATTTCTCACGACTTAGTCAACGGCACAAGTTAAGCCATTAAAGTGAGCAACAACAACGATACTCCGAAAGATTACAGTTCGCTTTTATAATAAATGTTAAATTTGATTACTAAAAATTCGGCAAAAACTCAATCACACTTCTAACAATTTATTTTTATACCCTACACAGGTTGTGGTACAAGCGTTTATTAAGTCTGTATACGGATGGACTCGAGATAGACTCATCTTTTATTATACTGATCGCTTCAGTATCACTTTCCGTTTAGATCTAAGCTTGTTCGTCCTTTCGCCCGTCTGCTGTCTGCGCATGTACTCTTGTAACTTTTAACATATTTTGATATTTTGATGGAATTTGTTGCACTCAAGTTGTTCGAATGGTGCGAACTACTTCTTCGACCATTCTTCATGTAACGCCTTATTTTGAAAACTCGTCATATGAATAACTGTGTTAAGCGAACTAGCGTAAGATATTTAATGTACAATGTTTTCATTAATATATTTAATACTAGTCAAAACTAAACCGATCTAACAGAACAGAGATGATATGCTGTCTTTATAATATCTGATTTTTGGAACTTCAAAGAATCGCTTGAAATTTTTGAAATAAATCACTCAATGCTCCTGCTCTAAGCTATTATGAATACGATCCTGTTCCCCAGACTCAAGTCTTGCTTATTTAATAAGAGTCAGAGGAAAGAAGCTTCGGACTTAATGTCACGAAATCTATGATGGCTCTTATAGCCGTAATGATGAGATATTCTTCAAACATATTTCAAATAGTTAAGATATTCATTCATTCATTCATTCAATCAAAACAATGTTTCATTAAAAATCCATTGAAAACAATAATAGGAAAAAAAAAGCATTCGTATCCCTACTAGCGGGTGTCCCGCTTTCGCTGTTAATTTTAATGCAGCTGACTTATTTGTTTCTCTTTCACATCTAATTATACATTCTTATGTTATCTTATATTTAATACGTCATTTGTTTACATTATTGATTGAAATATTCTTGGAAATTTCGTGCAGTTATAATCAACTTGTGTTGGCAGTAACTTCTTATCTGTTATGTACCTTCAACTATAAGAAAATATTGCAGCCAAATACAAACCGCAATTTTTTTATACCCATCACCGAAGGATTAGGGGTATATTCATTTTGTCAAAACAGTTGCAATGCGCATTAAATTCTAAATCGATTTAAGCATGTCCGTTTGTCCGTTTGTCCGTCTGTCTGTCTGTCTGTCTGTCTAATGCCTGTTGTAAACATTTTCTTGGCCGCAAAAAAGGAGCTATCGATTCCAAGTTCAGCAGAAACATTGAAAACTTCTGCACGCAGGTTGGTATGGAAAATGGGCCAAATCGATCCAAGGAGACGCCTACAGCACCATGTAAACTGAGAACACTCTGTTTTCAAAGGGAATGAAAAATTGGTTTTTTGCTCATAACTCATAAACTATAACAAACAAATGTACAAAAAGTTGAACTCACATTTCATAGGCGATGTTATCGCATTTGTGTGTAAAAAGGGGAAAAATTGACCACGCCTACCCAATATTATAGTGTATCATAATTTAATTATTTTTTCAAAATCGATCGTGATTTGGATGATTTGTTGGAAGATGTTTTCATAACATATATAAAAACATGAACTCGTAATTAGTCTGACAATTATTCAGACACATTGTAATTATATAATTATTAAAACAACAGTACAATTACTTAAAATAAACTAAAAATATATGAAAATAATAATAAATATTTCACAAAATAACTTTAGGATTAATGAACTTATGTAGAACCGATTTCGCATATTGACATATTTCTACATCACAAAAAACTACATTTTTCTTGCATGAATTTAGCAGTGTGCGCTATAATACAAATAATACACGTTACTCTTACCTTAGTTCTACCTGAAAACAATTTTTCCTGGAGGTTTCTATTACTTTTTATATAAATGAACGTAATTCGTAACAACCACCGACATGAAATTGTACTCAGATAGTGTGCCAACCATCAAATAGTTTTGGTGAAAGTTCGAGGTTAAAAAAAAAAAAACACTATTCAAAGGGATATGATGTACGATGAGGATCTACACCACTATATATATAAGGTATAAATATTGCTTTTATTTGTACAGTCACTTACAAAGGATTGCTAAGAGCTATAGATATACGATGTGAAGTGCGGGCACGATGCAAAATAAAATGCATAGGTCGAGTGAAAGGATTGATCGGCTTTCTCTCTTGCATTCAAATCTTTAATGTAATAATTAATGTATTAATAATTTAATCCTACAACTGTCCTCTTTTAAATTATGATCGGTACCTGGGAATTTCCTATTAAAAGCTTGGTATGTATATTTTTGCTTTTCTTTCTCTTTGCGTTACGTTATATAAAGCAGAAGGCGTAAATAAATAAAACACTGGACTCGCCGACAATTTATGGTATATTTGAAATTTAAAAATCATCTCCCTCCTGCCTGTTGTATAATCATCTTTTCATCTTCGGTTATTAAATACACAATTATATATATATGGGGATACTTGTGAAGAATGTTCGCATGAAAAGATACTTCGATTTGTTGACCATTCACATACAAGCACTTTATTAAATATAATAAAATGTATAAGGATGAGATATGATGACAACTGTAATTGTCGCAAGAAATTATTACATACATACGTTCGAATTTCTTTGGTCGATATAATATACTTAATTAATTGACAGCGAAGTTTTTATAACAGATGTAAACAGAATGGGAAATTACGCACACTTTACTTATTATACCGAGCATTTGCATCTTCTTTCCACAAGATAACAGAAACAATGAACTTGAAATAGATATTGAAACATAGCACTGTTCATATCAAAAAAAAAAAAAAAAAAAAAATGACATTTGTGAAAATTAAAAAAAAAATGTATTTATAGTATACTTATAGGAGAAATTTAAAATATTTTCATTTTAATATTAGGTCGCTTTAAATATTATGACGCAATATATATTTCACCATCGCAAGTAATATATATAATTGATTGATTTGGTTTATATCCGATTAATAAACTCGATAGACAAGTGTATATTAAGTTAAGGACTTGAGGTGGACTCACCTTTTATTATACCGATCGAATCAGAATCGTTTTTTCAACTTGATCTAAGCTTCTCTGTCTGTCTGTCCGTCTTATTCTCTTGTAATTTTTAAAAATGATTCGAATCGGACCAGTTTTTCGACTACTTTCCATATAAGTCTTTATTTTGACATGTCAATGTATGGATAACCGTACGGTGGGTTTGGGGTATTTAATGCTGGGTCATCCCCACTATAGTATTTTTACCAGTTATTTGTGCGATTTGTTGTATGCAACTTATTTTGTTCTCTGAGAGAGAAAGAGAGATAAAGAGAGAGAGAGAAAACAAAAAACTAAATTTTTTTTAAATGTTTCCGTGCGCAATTTAAACATTTCCTTCATTTAGAAAACGCTTTTTCATTATTTCGTCAAGCTTGGACATGCTTTCCAAGGGAGAGTTCATTTATTGCAGTACCTTTTCATCGCACAAAATAATTTTTGAATGTTGAAATATTGAGAAAAATCCAATTGCTGTAGATATTTATAAAGTTAATGAATATATATTTTTTTTTTGCGATTTTTTTTCTACTGTCTCTATCTACCAACGAAAAAAAGGATCACTTGTTGATTTTCTAGCGGCGTTCAGTAGCTTCGTTAGCTTGTTTATAGTAAGAACATTCGCGATTCTCTAAATAGCTTTCGATCCAGAACTCTGTCTCCCAATGTTCTATTATTGTAAATAAAGCAACAGATTACCCCAGTGTAGAAACTAATAGCGGATTTAATTCACTTGGCTCGACAAAGATCTTGTTGTACCGCAAAACTGCTGACCAATGTTTTCCAAATTAAAAAATTCACTGACAGGCTGAAGAGCGTCACACAAGTACCAAACAAAAGAGCGTTTTCAAACTTTGAACTTAAACTTGATAACTTAAATGTTATTTTAATTTTAATTTAATACAAACTACAGCTAAAAAAAATTAACGGTCGAATTCAGTTAATATCTCAAAAGTAAATCTTATACTAATTATTATTAAAAACTAGTATAAAATATATAAGGAGAGCAAAAAAAAAAAAAAAAAGAAAGGAAGAAAGCAAATACGTAGCTAGTACAGAGGCAGAAGGAGAAACACCAAGAATAAATCTACATTTCTCAAGCAAGCAAGTAAGGATAACAAAAGCAACATATTTTCATAAGGAGGCAAAGAGACAAACGGGTCCCAACCCGAACTCCTAAAGGCTAACAGCAACAGTTGCTTTTGAACTGATTCTTCAATTGGATCGACACAAAACCTATAGGAAGGAGATCACATAACAGAGGCATACTCAAGTATTGATCTAACTAAGCACATGTACAGTTTTTTTGTAATGCAGGAATCCTTCAGCTCTTTGGACCACCTCTTAATACTACTTTCGATCATCGCCATGCTCAGTAATCAGTTGTCTACATGTCAGGTTGACAACTTTTGTTATAAGTCTATATTATTGGAGAAAAATACCCATACGATTATCCGTTTAACTATGTACATGTATTTAAGCGTAGATAGGTATATACTTTAATACATTTTATCGTGAAAGATTAATGTAATGTAACAGTTATGATGAGTAGTTAGAAATATTAACTACAAAACGTTTAAGGGAAATTCGTCAGCAATATATATATATTTACTAGGCCATATAAGACTGCCATCCGGCTGGGTACAGTATCCTTACAAATTGATAAAAAGTCAAATAGTTTTTATATATTTAACCTAAGTAATGAGTATGCACAAGGTCATGGTAAAGTGATTGCGTTTACTTTGTTACGATATGAAATGTCTTTAATTGTTAGGTTCATTAAAAATAAAACAATTTCAGTTCATCGATTGCATAAATAGTTAGTTAATGGAACGTTTATTACCATTTTAATATCAATTGAACTTTTGACAAATGTTTATCGTATATTATTACACTATTTAGTGTCTATTTATATCTGTACAAAATAATTTCTTGATACATATGTAATTAAACTAGAAAAAAACGTGTTAATAAGAATTTTATCTGATTCGCTTAACAACCGTGAACTATCAGTCAACACTTTACCGTACATTTAATCGATTGTTTCCTTATTACCAATCACTTATACGAAGCATTAGTTGTTCTCCAAGGCTTAAGTAATTTATAAAAAGTATTTTGAAAATTTCAATTATCTTATGAAACAAACTCTTTTTAAAGTTTTTATTGCCTAACACTATATATTTATATATACATATATATACCTTTAATGTGTGTATATTCTTGATATGCCATGAAGAGTAAAAACGATTTATTCTCGTTTATTCTTTCGCTTGTCGAAGCTATAATTATAATCTTAAAGCTTTATGAAAGAAAATAAATTTGATCGGAAACATTTTCTCATCGTCTAAGTTAAATTAACCAGTTAACTGCGTAATTTAGCTTTAATTGTCTCTCACGCGCTAAGTAATTGAAATCAAGCCATAACGCGTATACAGATCGAACAAATTTCGATCTATTTCGATAGATTTCGTTTTTATTGACTAGAAATTTCAACAATTCAATGTTATTGAATAGTATTATTAATATACCCTACAGCACTTGTGGTATAAGGTGGTGCATTTAGTTTGTGTGAATGTATGCAACACCCAGAAATACCACCTTTTGTTATATCGATCAATTCTTACTTTCTTTCTTTCTGAGTTCATCCAAGCTTGTCTATCTTACAGGCCGATATTTAGATGAAACTTGGTTGGCTCACCAACGAACGCTATTGAACAAGGTTCGGATCGAACCACATTTTCGACCACTTCTCATATAACACCTTATATTGGAAAGACGATATGTGAATAGCTGTAGGATGGTGTAAGATATTTAAGGGCAGGCCTTATCTCACCATAGTGTTTTCACTTGTCGAAAATTATAAAAAATTTCCGATTCATAACAGAAAAGTTAAAGAACAAAGCAAAAGCGATTTTGCTCAGTCTTACCTTTCAAAAACCATGAATGACGAGATGAATAAAACGGAAAATCGAATAGACTTGGCTATATAATATCAAATGATTGTTCGACTAAAGAAGAAAATATTTTGAAAAGTTATTTTGCTTTTGGAATTATTTCAGTTCCCTATGTACACTAAGTATGTACTACAGTTTATTGGCGAAAGCTAACTAAACCTATTACAATGCGGAGAATTCTTCGGAGATGGGCAGAAGGAAAGACAATTTAAAGAACACACATGAAAGCACAGACTCATGGACAGACGATGAACAGGGAAATGGACGAACGGGCTGAGAAATGGTTAATTAGTTAATCCGTTAGATGAACGTAAGACAATACAAAATTTTATGCTAATTATGGGATTTCCGATGCCTATTTTCAGACTTTAAAGTCGTATATATATATATATTATATATGTATATATATATATATCATATACATGGTATATATATATGTATATATATATGATATACATCATAAGATATATGAAAGTGAAATGCAAAAGCGGTATTTTCGGCTTTAAAGAAATCCGTATTAATATTTTTTATATAGTTGAACGGAAGAGTGATAAGGCGATAAAGATAGTCAATGCAAATTTTCTCTTACCCTTTAGTTTCCTTTTAATGCAAAATTTTATGCAGTGAAGACTTTGCAGATAACAAATGCACATATATTCATCTATATTTCTATCTTAGGCGATGGATAGCCATTTGTCACTTTAGCTTTTTTATTTGTTTTTCATTTAATGCTTTTTCTTTACGTTCGCATTTTCGATTAGATTATTTCATAATTTTCTTGTTTTTTTATTGAATCAATTGAATTTAAATGTCTCTTCTGCGATTTAAACATAATCACGAATTGATGGACAATCTTTTTTTTTTTTTTTTAGTTCTTTTGAATAAAGTTTTAATAGCTTGTGGTTTGCCGTTTTTCTTTTCTATCTTTCTTTTTTAATTTTTTGCAATTTACTGCTTTGCAATAAAAACTAAATGCAATAAAAATAATTTATTTCTCTTAAGTAGCGCTTCTCATACTTTTCTGTGCTATAGCACAACGGAGAATATCGCCATCAATGTTAAAAGTCAAATATAAGTTAAATATTTTCTTTTTACAATATCTAGAAAAGAAAGGCTTTTGCTTTTTTGTATGCAAAGAAACAGAGTCTAGTTTAGCTATTGATAAAAAAGACGGGCCTCTCTGCATACGCATAATGCTGACATTATGAGAATATCGCTTAAATAGGCCTTTGTCAACAATGAACCCGTTATGGTGTCGACATTTTTGTGCTAATCATTTCAATTAAGGTTTAATGATCTTTTCATATGTCTGAGCGCTGCTTTACACGTACATATACGCGTACGTAGTATATATGTATGCATGTATATATATATATATATATATGTATATATATTTAACTTAAGAACAACGGATGTTACGTAACATGTTTCGAAACAATTTTTGATGATAAAATTAAAAAAAAATTCAATGATTGTCATGTTCACTTATAATAGGGTTACAAAATCCATAACACTTTTAAATTTACAGGAATTTTCACTTAAGGATCCCGCTTTTACAAATTTGTTTTCAAATTATACCCATACACAAATCACTAATCGATATATACGGATTATCGTTGATTCGTGTACGAGTGTATGGTCCCCGTAAGAAGGCGATTATAACGATCACAAATTGCTGCCAAAGCTTCGAAATAAATCAAAACCGAATACGAATTTTCAGGAAAAGAAAAAATCATAGGATTGTCATGGTGTTTTACGGTGTCGCGATTAATCAAAGGGCAATGTTAATGTTTTTAAGCGCGAAATTGTGCATCAGTTTCTCGAATATAACATTCACAAAAGATCAATCAATTTGCCGAAACAAATGTTAGCATAGTAGCGGAAAGCTGTTTACACCTACCACCGAAAGATAAGAGTTGTATTCATTTTGTCAAAACACTTGTAATACATATTCTTGATCAGCATCAAATTCCGAATCGATTTAAGTATGTTCGTCCGTCCGTTCGTCCGTCCATCCGTGTTGGTTACAAACTACAACAAGGCATCGATATATATTTGCACTCATATTCTATAAGTAATTCTGCATAAATGTTGCACAAAAATGGGCAAAAGCGACTACGCCTACCCGATGTTATCTAATTATACTGAGTTCTTATTCTCTTATCATAACGTTTGTAATATCCTAAAGAAATCTCGAAGACCCTATAAAGTATGTATATTATTGATCGGTATAAAATTTTGAATTCACTTAGGTATATTTATCTGTCCGTCTCTCCATGTTTCTGTCCGTCTTCTAGTTCACCGTTGTTGCAAGTAGTCAAATTCGACAAAAACATTTAAAATTGCTGCAAATAGATAGTAACTAAGAATTGGTCATATCGGCCAAAGGATACTTCCACAATGTGGCTTAAATTAAGAGCAACAAAGTAAAAAAATAGATATTTTCATCGTAACTCATAAATTGCAGCAACAAATATTTGCATGCTCGAGTTTAGAAAATTCGGCTGCAGCCAAATATATACACCTAATTCTCTTTTTCCACGATAGATACGTTCCCAAAAAATACGTGTAAAAAAAATTCGTGTAAAAAGAGAATTAGGTGTAAACAATTTTAAAAAGTTCTTGTTAGTTCACTTAGTTTATTTCGTGCTTATACATTTTAATTCATTAAATATTTTATAAAAAATAACTTCTACTTTGGAAAAAGGGAATTATATCTGAAATTCATAAATGTAAAATCGTCTTAAAACTAAATAATTCGTGTAAAAAAAATAAATTTTTTTTCTTTTGAACTCGTGTTAAATCAAATTCGTTAAAAAAAAATTCGTGTAAAAAGATAATTGGCTGTACTTCTCACTTGTTCACACATTACATCGGGCGTATTCTTACTGATCGCAGTTTTCTGTCTGAAGCAAAAGACTCACGAAATTCTGCAAAGATTATTGAAAGCGTAGTGAAGTGTATAGGATTTTTTTTTTTTTTGTGAAAGTGGCGTCGACTTTAATTACAAAAAGAAAATTATTTTTTCAAAAGATTGGTCAAGGATGGACTTCAAATCGAATAAAGTTAACCAGGCAAAAAAGCTTTCTGCACTTTACGAGAAAATGTTACTTCGAAGCTGAAATTTAAAATTAATACAAAAATTGAAAGTTGAACACTCTAGAAATAAATGCAGTTTCAAAAATACAAAAACGAAAAATGTATTCTTTGGTTGAAGTAGTTTTTAAGTAGCGATTTCGAGAAGGCGACTTTTTGAACCACATAAAGAGTTCGACCCACATAAAATTGGTCGACAAGTATTCTGAAGTATTTAAGGCGTGATTTAACACATTCATATTTTGAATATGAAGTTTGAAAGGAGGGAGTAGTGTTCGTGCATCTTTGATTTAAAACTGGAAACATCGGGCACATCGGCAAAGACACACTGCTGGCAGATTGTTTCAAAGCCGCGCGGTGTAATTAACGAATGATGTGTCGCTATAATGTGTTGTACGATATACAGGCAATTTCAGGGTGAATGAACATGAACGCTGAGCAATGCTTGCGATCCTGTTAAAGGACTTAATTGGTGGACAAATCCTTTAGAACATCCGTGTAGAACACTTGCAATGGATAAATTCACTCATAAGCACTACCCAGCCCGATGCTCGAGTTCGCCTTGCGCTGTGGTCAAGTGTCTTCAAGCAAAATTTGGGGATTCCCGTCAATACATGCGAGTTATACTCTAATTTTTACCGGATGTAGATTGTGTTAAAAACCTAGGCCTTTGACTGCATCTTTCGCATATTTGTTCTGGTACGCGAACATCGTTCAGTATTCTCATGCCCAAAACGTCAAGGGAGGCCGATCTCTCTATACTGACACCACCAAAAGAGAGGGGTGGATGCATCATGCAGCGTTTTGTAATTCAAGTAAAAGAAAAAAAAGGACAAAATAAATTAAAAACAAAGCAAGAACATTATAGTCGGCAAGGGCGACCATTAAATACCTTACACCAGATTGTCTAATACAATTTTTATTTTTATTATAAAACACAAATTTTTCAAGTGCGTATTTGTAGATAAGTTTGCCGAAAACGCAACCTTAGATAGTACAAGTTTAATCCTTACATAGGGCAAGACCGAAAAATGGGCGTAGATGGTCCAAATTTTGTAGAGTTCAGTTTTTTGTGAAATTTCTATAATATTAGGGGTCATCTCCATCCATCACCACATATTAAAACTTCGACTTTTCTGCTCTACAAAGTATCAGTTTTCATGAAAATCGTTATTAGCGTAGGATTCAAAAAATAGGTTGAGATGGTCCAAATTTGGTACAGTTAATTATTTTATGTTAAACTACTTCTATGATATAATTTTCATCATGAAGCATTAAAAATTATACCTTCCTGTCGTATGAACTTTAGTTTTCTTTATATGAGAGAGGGTTCAAAAATTGCCCTAGCCATTCCAAAGTTTTCATACATTTTAGAATGCCGAAATACTACCACTTTTTGCTGAGATATTTTAAAAATTGAAATTGTTTTCCATATAACGACTTTTCAGAATAGGATGTTATAGGGATAGCCATCGAAAAAGTGGATCGATCTAAACCATTTTTAATAGGGTACGTCGTCCTTGAGCCAAAACATGCCACTGTACCGAATTTCATCAAAATATCTCCAAAATTGCGACCTGTATCTTGAACACAAGTTGACATGGATAACCATTAGACCAACAGACGGACAGGCAGATAGAGGGACAGACGGATCGACAGGCTTAGATCAATTCAAATAATAATTCTAAACCGATCGGTATAATAAAAGATGGGTCCATCTTAAGCCCTTCTGCGTGTTACATACGACCGCCACACTAAGTTAACATACCCTGTACCACAAGTGTTGTAGGGTATAAAAATGCATGCTACCAGGTTCTTTAAAAATATGACTTGAAATATATGTAACGGATGTCATATTATATGCAATTGTTATATGAACTGGATGACCCTTCGGTCAATCTTACAACTGGATGTCATTTAATCGCTTGTGATGGGTAATGCAATTAAAAAACAATTTTGTTTTGGTCTTATAAAAACCTATACGCATTTATATATATATATATATATATATAT
>CCAG010017236.1:0-59369 GCA_001077435.1 Glossina morsitans morsitans | reverse complement strand
AATTTTTTTTTTTTTTTTTTTTTTTTTTATTTGTTATTAAGTCTATCATAATATTCTGTAAACAATTTTGTTCATTCAATTCAAAGCCATATTTATGATAAGGCTAAATATTTTTTACACTATTTACATAACAGTTACTGTAAATATGTATCGGTAACGCAAGAGCTTTTTATGTGTGATATATAAATGAAAATGTTTTAATCTTTCCGTACTTACTCTTGATGTACAATCGTTTTAATACAAATCCGTTTTATACATTTTTAGTTAGTTAGTATAAGGAATTTGATGAATTAATTCTGTCCCTTAGAACAGGGATATTATAATACAAATTGAAGGTATATATGAAAATGAAGTACAAGAAATTTTAATAGGATTTATTTTTAGCACCTAAGTCAGCTGCAAGTTAGCAGTTAATCAAAAATTGACCTTATAATCGATCGACGAGCGATCTTCGATTTAGAAAATCACAAGCAAATAAATACTATTTGTCTTGCTAACGACCGCACGCTGGCATTCTATGACCGGTCACTAGGAAGAAAAAAAATGTGTCTTCTTGTCATAGTTTTTGTGATCCTGCATCAAATTTATTACACATTCCGGGATAGTAGTAGTCACAACAAAATTCTCGAATATCAACTTGGTTATAAAACAACGTTATGAAGTCACGTAAAGTTGAAATGACAAAATGCCTAGCAGCTCGTAATATATCTGTGATGCGTACGAATAAAAAGTATGCATATAATAACAGTTATCTGCTTAAAGTCACAAAATTTTCGTTTAAATTAAGCATCGATCGCGATCACTTCAATTCTACTTTTTCTCCAAAAACTTCGAATCACAATTCATTTCGTAGACCTTTGACAATTTCCACGAGCCATTTGTCGTGCAGGGTATAACAAGGAGTTTAAACAGACCCAGATTCGATTTAAAATCATTTTGTGAATTCAAGTAAAAGGCAAAAAACGAACAAATAAATTAAAAAGAAGTAAGAACATTATAGTCGGACAAGGTCGGCCATAAATACCCGGCACCACATTGTCCAACACAATTGTTAGTTTCGCCACAGAGTACAAAAATTATTTCTTGGTTTTATATAAACTTACTATTATGGAAATGTATATTAAAAATTAGACCTCTTTGCAAATAAAGGCTTACTTTTCGTAAACATGGTTGTTCCCTAGAGCACGATCAGTTTTTATCATAAAATATTAAAACTTCGATTTCTCTGCCTTGCAAAAGTCACAAAATTTTCGCGATATAGGTTAGAATCCAAAAATAGACGTGGCTGGTCCAAATTTGATATAATAAATTTTTTTTTTTTTTCCTAAATTACTATTACACACTAAGTTTCATCATAAGATATTAAAATTTAGATTTTTCAACCCTATATCTATGCATAGGGTAGGATCAAAAACATAGGTCAAGATGGTTCAAATTTGGTACAGTTAATTTTTTTATGTTAAATTACTATTTTGATATAATTTTCATTGTAAAGCATTGAACATTACACCTTTTTATCGTATGAGCTTTAGTTTTCATTAGATTTCATTAGATGAGAGAAAATTTAGAAATTGCCCTACCCGGTCCAAAGTTTTCATAACAAACAACAATTGCGACCTGTATCTTAAACACAAGTTACCTGGACACACATCACATGGACAGACGGACAGACAGGCTTAGATTAATGCAGATTGTGATTCTGAATCGATCGGTATAATAAAAGGTGGGCTTATTTTAAGCCCTTCTACGTCTTGTATACGTCCGCACTAACTTAATATACCTTGTACCACAAGTGCTCTACGGTATACTTAAAGAATTGAAGACTAAGTTGTTCCAACTAATTATCACACAGTATTTGTGTATAGTCCCTTAAAAAGTACGATCGCGTTATGAAGAATTTTCAGTCCAGATTTTTAATAGATCTTAAAGGGCATTAACAGCTAGCACAGGGCAACAAAACTAGATTTTCCTAAGAGATTTTAATGTCCCTTAAGACATATCAAACATCTGAAATGGTTTTATTTATCTCAAGTTTTTATAGCGAGCGTACTTTGTATACTGAAATTTTTCACTTTATGGTAAATGGTGATAATAAACTTTTTTTATGCTTTTTGTACGTAACGCATGCGATTTGTTTTTATATCCAACACTGAAGGATTTCGGGTATACTCATTTTGTCATAATGTTTGCCACGCCCGAAAAGACGGTCAGAGAGAGCCCCTATAACGTATATATATTCTTGACCAGCATTAAATTCTGAATTGATTAAGCCAAGTCTGTCCGCCTGGATGTCTGTGTATTGTTGACATCGGCTTAGTCGCAAAAATGAAAATATCGGCTTGAAATTTGGAAGAAACATTGCATGTTTTTGGACGTAGGTTTTTATTGAAAATGGGACAAATTCAAAAGAGCACAAGCGCGGTCTGAAGCGTCCAAACACGGTGAATACATTTTTCTTAGCAATACTTTTTTTAGTCAGATAAAAGATGATAGATAAATTTTTGCCATTCACTTTTTTATGATAATAAATAAAAGCATAGGTCGCCGAAGATTTTAATGGTAATGAATAGGCGAGATTCGACCCCAGCCGAGTGTAATTCTCTTACTTTTTTTATTTATATTTGCATTTTGTATTTTTACTGCGCTTTTATTACACATTCTTCACTTTTTCACGATACTTATTAATGATATGAATTAGGTTAGGAGAGACGCACGCAAGTACATAAATAATTTAGCTTTTAAGTAAAGCATGCACGGTGGGGTAAAATGACGCCTCAAACTATTAAGTCTTTATATACAACAATAACAACGTCTTATATTTATTATTTATTTTATATAAAATAAAATAGTTCTTAGAGTTAATATCACTCACACTCTCAATGTGTACGGGACAATAAAAAAGTAAGAAAGTCACATTTGGCTGAGGTCGAATCTAGTACACCCATCGCCTTACGCAAATTATTAATACCAGATTAGTTTTAAGGAGTTTTAGAAGTTTTAGGTGACCTATTAACAGGTTTTACTTAAAATGAAATGAAATCATATATATACATATATATAATGAAAATTTGATCATTTATAAGTTTGTCCGGCCATCAGTAGTCAAGAATTCAAGAATCATACTTCTATCTTTTAGAATAAAAAAAGTAAAAAGCAAAAATCTATAAATTTTTATTTAGAGAAAGCGATATGTTTTCAGTTAACGCTTTATTGTGGGCGTGTTTTTTGACAAACTTCGTCCATTTTCAATATCAAGGACTTCTAATGTTTCTGGCATATTTGAAGTCAATATTTTAATTTTTCCGACCAGGACTCTGTCAACAACATACATCAACGCAGACGGACAGATGGATAGACATGGCTAAACCGATAAAGAGTTTGACGTTAGTCAAGAATATATACATTTTATAGCGTCTCCCAAGCTCTCTTTTGAGTGTTACAAACATTTTGACAAAATGGATATACTTCCATCCTTCGGTGGCGTATATATAGAAAGAATTATAAGTAAATTAATTAAGTAAGTTTGCTAATAGCATACGATTTTTATGTTCTAATGTGGATATAACAAGAATAATTTGCGATAATTTGCCTGTGATAAGTTTGGCCTACGTACTTATATATATAAAAGAAGAGGCGATACAATGAATGTGTTACTCTTGAACGAGACTATGTTAATGGACAAAGCCGAGTTTTGACTAAAATTTGTTGTTTTATTAGTCATTATACGAAATTACTGAGCGATATGTTTGCAACATCGCTGTATAAGGTAAAGTTTTGATGAAAAGTAAATCTTTACATAGCCACAAGGTATTATTTCGGGTATATTTTGTTGAAGTGACGGGGAAGAATAATAACATTTTTCAATTCATTGCATTTCAAACACAAGCAACTGAACAACCGGACATCATACAATTTAAAATTATTTATACACGTATGTACATTAGATAAGATTGTATATACACATGCTTCGATACCAGATAAAAATGGTAAAGAAAATCTTAAGAACACTTTAAAAAATCAAGATGGGGTGTGAGTGAGTCCAGTAAGCGATTCTAGCCATGCTTATAACACGGACTGGGTTTGTTGCGGCTTTTTGGAGATATTAATATAGATGAACGTAATATTAGGAAAATTGCCGCTTCATCAGCATTCGGAGATTTAAATCATGTGAAGTACGAATAGCGAAGGAGAAGGTAGGAATTGCGATTAAACTTTATCGCATAGTCGCAACTATCGGGAATATTAATTCGGTGAAGGTAGTAGTATAGCACCCCTATTCCTAATCTCTTCCTGCCCGTGTTTCACCGTGTCGTCCGCAAAGAAGACAATCCCCGAGTGATTGATCGAAAAAATAAAAAATTAAATAAAACTTCCAAATCTATGCGAACTTCAACCACATTTTCATATTTACTGTAATTGCATTTGGTTTTCTCCCCTATTTTGCAAAAGCCATAAATAAAATAAAATAAAAGACTCGATTAAAAATCATATAAATGAATAAAAACGAACTACAGGTAATTAACGAAAGTCTAATATTTCAAAAACAGCCATGTAAAATATAAAAAAAAAATTCAATATAAAATTTTATTAATGTATTTATTAATCTCATGCGATCGAGTAGCAGAGTAGAAGTAAGTTGAACTAAATGAATTCATTTATTTATACAATTTTTATTTGTGTGTTTTTGTCTTTGCTTTCACATTAAATTTGTATTTATTTTCGATGCCCTTAGCTTAGAAATCAAATCTTTATCGTATACATTAATTATAGATGTAAAATTATTCTACACTTCTCGGCTTTCAATAATAGAATTTTAAAAGTAAGGCAATCAACATTTACACGGAATGCTATAAACCGTTGAACAATAAAATCTGTTTGCGTTCCTGTGTCTTCATAATATTCTTAACAAATACGTCAATCGTTACAAAAAAAAAAAAAGAAAAAAAAAAATGAATAAACTAATTTTTTTTTTTGTTTTGTTCTTTGTTTTGTTAAAAAAAAAATTACTTACAACTTGTGTTTTTGTCTCGTTATTCATGACTTCTTATAACTTAGTTTTAAAGAATTGCACTTTAAAATATACATAGAAAGCAAATTTTGAGAGTGCAGTTACGAACGAGAGACCTGTAAACAAATTTTCTCTTTATACTAAAATATAAATCGTTTACAACATTTAGAAAGAAATTTCATACAGTCCAAAATATATTCTTGATTAGCATCAAATTCTGAATCGATTTAAGGCTATCTGTCTGTCCATTTTTCCGTCTCTGTCAATTTTTCCGTCTGTCCGTCTGTCCATTTTTCTGTCTGTCAATTTTGCCATCTGTCCATTTCTCCGTCTACTCGTCTGTCCGTCTTTCCATTTGTCTGTCTGTCCGTCCGTGTAATATCTATTGCAAACATTCTCTCGGCAAAAGTAAAGCTATCGATTTCAAATAGGGCAAATATGTTGAAAGTTCTTGTTCGCAGTTTTGTATTGAAAATGGGTGTTAAATCGGTCAATGTTCTCCACCTTTACCTTCAGTACCAGGTAAACTAAGAAAACCTTTGTGTTTCAAAACGTCGAAACAATTGGTTTTTGAAATGTATATTCTGTGGGTGATGCTGTGGCATCTATACAAAAATGGGACAATTCGGTTACGCTGACCCAGTATTATAGTGTAGCAAAATGTAAATTTTTCCAACACTTTCGCAACGCGCAGAAGCAAGCTCCAAAAAGCTTCAATGCTAAAGTAGATAGATTCTTGGCCAGTTTCAAATTCGGAATCCACTTAAGCATGTCTGTCTGTTTGTGTGTCCATCTGTCCATCTGCTTAATTGTGCAGAATATAGGATAATCATTCTTCCGTTCGCAAACATTTGCAAAAGAATTTGGAACTGACCTATACTTTTCATGAGACATGCCTACAATACCCACACTCTTATGCTGCCAAAACTGTGAAAACTGTTGCTTTTTGTGCTTTTTTGCTTCTTACTCATAAAGTGCGCAATACGCGCATCATATAAATTTTCACTTTTATTCTGAAAAGGGGAAAGGGCCACGACCTCACTATATTATAGAGAATGAAAATTTAGTTTAGTTTTCTCCTTCTCTCTTTCTCTTGGTACTTTTAAGAATGCCGATGATGGCTTTAAAAGATTCGAGCCGAATAAAATTTTTCTACTTGCTAACAATTGCGATAGTTGCCGACGAATTATACTTAATTTTATTTATTTTACTATAAATATATCCATTCGTGACTTGTGAGACATATTGTTATATATGAATGTGATATGAATGTTAGGGAAGTCGCCTTTTCAAACAGCCGTAGATCAAATTCATTTTGTCAGCTTTTTTGCGAATTTTTTTCAATATTTCTTTTTCAAGATTACATTGTTTAATAATATTTCTTTCATATTTTATTAAAATGATAAGTAAATATAAAATACGCAATTAAAAAATCACATAAACAAAAACAAATTACAGTTTATTAAGTAAAATAAAAGTAAAAAAAAAAAAAAATATTTCAAAGGCACTCGTGCAGAATATGTACAGACAAAAATAGGAAAATTAATATAAAATTTTATTAATCGATTAATTTCATTTGGTCGATTAGCCGGATAAAGTAAATCGAACAAAGTGAATTCCCTTATTTACACGGAAGTTAGGTCTCTTCTCTCACTCCATGTACATTTTTTTCTCTCGCTTCGCATTCTTACGGATATGTGTTGCTGCTTCACATAAAACAAAATTACCATAATTCGGAAAAGGAAAACATATCATTCGTCGGGATATCCTTTCTACCGATAAAATATATAAAAAATTTGAATGAATATAAATAAAAGTTTTACTAATAAAGACAAAATTGCAAAGTTATCATTTTCAAGGATATTCCAAATTTCCCTTTACGCTTTTGCAAAAGAAAATTTAACCACGAAACAACTTTGTTTCCTTGGAATGCGATGAAAGCAATCACATACGCATCCGAGTTCAGCTCTACTCAGTTTTACCCATCAATATTCTCATTTACTTGGTATTCTTTATGCAGCCGTGTCTCCGTTCTTAATAAGTAACAAGGAGAAAACACGGAAAGCAAAAGTGTTCTCAGCTTTTGTCGTGTAGGCGTGTGCTTCGAAAACTTTAGTCATTTTCAAATTCTTTTGCAGATTTTTGAGGCGATATCTTTATCGATATCGCGAACGGGATACCGTTTATCACAGATACTACACATTTAGACGGAACGATGGACGGACGAAGAAACGGACATGCTTAAGAGCATTCCAAATTTGAAAAAGGACAAGAGTTTATATATTGTATGGTGTTTTTGAAGCTTGCTTTTGCCCGTTGTAAAGGGGTTGGAAAAAAAAGTACATTTTGATACACGATAATATTGCGTAGCCGTACCCGATTTTCTCCATTTGTGTACAGTTATTGTAGCAGAGTCCGTAGAATATACTAAATAATGCAAAAGCATAAAACTAATTCTTTATTCGTTTTGATAGACAGAGGTATTCTCAGTTGTTGTGGTGCTATGGGCGTGTCTTTCGACCGATTTGCCCCGTTTTCAATATCAACCTACTTGCAAGAATTCCTAATATTTCTGCCCTAAACTTGAAAATGAATAGCTTCGTTTTTGCGGCCAGGAGAACGTTTGAAACAGACTTTACATAGACTAACGGACAGACGGACTTGCTTAAATAATCAAGAACATACATACTTTGTGCGATGTCTGAAGCTTTCTTCTGCTGCCATTGCAAGCGTTATGGCAAAATGAATTGTTCGGTGATGGGTTTAAATCCAAATTTTATTCCCACTGAAATAATGTAAATTACTGCAATGTGTATCGTGTTGTATCCAAACCAAGTCTTAAGATGTAAAATTTTAAATTGAAAATTTCATTATGAAATCTTGTTTCCAATTTTCACATAAATGAAATTTGACATTATGATGAAATATAAAAATTTTAATTACTTAAAAAAAAAAAAAAAAAAAAAAAAAAATTATGACAAGCAAGTGTTTTTTTTTTTTTGTTTTGTTCAAAATTATGGTTGAAACTCCTCTCATTAATGATAAAATAAAAATAAAGGTAAAAATCAATTGAAAAAATCACGTAATCGTGTTGTATTAAAACCGTGTTATAATATTCGCAAACTTTTTGCCGGGTTTTTTCGAAATAGTACTTTGCAAGAACTGCCTTAAGTGATGAACGCCTGTATATTGAGTTCAGGTTTTGGTCGTCATCGCTGTATAGTTTGATAAAAAATTGAAGTAATCAGTGAATGTGTGTTCAGTGAGTGAGTGTTTAAAAACTACAAACGATAAGCTTTCGCAAGTTGAAAATGGAATTTTAGTTAGTAAATTAAAATGAATTGTTTGCAAACGCGTGGACACTTAACGGAGTAAAGGAGATTAAATTCGAAATTAATTAGTCAAGACATAGAGTTTTGCAAAGGGCTGGTATATAGTCAGTGCCAAGCTATAATTGAAGTTCGTGCAAATTCGAAAACTTTGGATATTTTTGTGAAAATCACATGTTTCTCGGCTCGACCATCGTAGAGTAGGGTATTTGAAAAGTTCATGTCAGCCAATGTAGAAAATGCCGCCTATCTTTACTCTTATGGATTACCGCATAGTTGCGTCGCGATTGCCAAGTCGCGCGTGATCGTGGATTCAAATCTCAATTGCACTTCGACAGTACTTGGTCGTAGGTATAGTAAAGAATTGGTCACACATCGCACATCGACTAGGCTGCGGTTACTCTTTATCCTCTCCTCTTTTCTCAATTATTTCTGATCATCATCGGATTATACAAGCAGGCGAGATACATTGAGTGATTGATTGGTCATATTAAAATAAAGTCACGCGAATCTTTTTGAATCTTTTAAACGAGCCCAATGAACCCAACGAGCTCAATGTTACTTTCCAGAAATACATGTGTAACGAATTTTGGTAGTCTTAGCATAAATTGACCAAATGAAATTTTGACGCTAACGCGGCCAAACTAAAAAACGCCGCCCAGCTATGCCAATCTCTATGATAGCTCCCTAAAATACCTTTCAACGGAGCAAAAACAGTGTGAGTACTATTTGCAATAAATTTTTCAAAATTACTTTGCCAATAAAGCAACATGTAGTGTACGAAGAGAAGAACGAATTGCAATATTTGATGTCGTACACGCCGCAGGCATAGCTAAGTTCACGTGAAACGTAGAAAACATGCAAATTGCAAGGGAAAAATTACATTAACTGATGTTCGAATTAACGGCCCATCCCACTTTTTCTCCCGAACTGGTTCTTAAACACTCTTATCCTTTTGCCTATTAGTGAAATGTTGCTTCAAGGAACGATTTACACCAAATAACGTGTGACGTTATTGTTGAAGCCGAGAATCTTGATAAACTTTTATCAAAAACCGGCGAAACGCGTTGAAGTGATTGCATCGCTATCGTAAAGGGATTTAAAAAAAATAAAGACATATTTTTATCTAGTCACGGGACTTATTGATCATTGCATCAGAAGATTTGATACGGAACTTTGCGTAATAACTCCTATGACACTTGACATGACGACAATTCGTAAAAGAATGGTTTGCTTCAAGAGCTTAACTGGCGCGCTTAAAAACTTTAAGACATACTTTCCTCTTTTACGCCGAAATTTCAACAACGGGAGTAAACGGATTCTTATCAAGAACTGTACTTAAGTTGCTCTTATTTTACTTTTACTTTCCTAGATAATGTTCAGAAACCATAAAATCGAACGACAACGCCAGCGATACTGAGACTAACGGCATCAACTGAAATCACTGAATGCTTGTCATTCATAAATTGAAAAATTTTTCACATTTTTCATAACTCATTGATTAAATAGTGCGTTTAAATGTTTTAGTGATAAGATTGAGAGACTCATTCAAATGGTGTTTAAGTCGAAATGGCGGCATGTTTATTTAGCGATCATAACTAAATGACAATAATAACATAACTTACCATTACCTCCTATCCAAAAACAATTTCATTGTCTATCGCGGCTAGCGAACCATATACATGGATACATAGGCATTTTGTAATTGTTTTTTTTCCCTTCTACGCGGATTGTTATTATATTTTTATTTATTGTCGGAATGTATATATATATATATATATATATATATGTATATGTGTATGTAAAATAGTTGACAACGCATTTATTTACACATATTTCACGTGCAATAATCATACACTTAACAAAAAAGAAAAAAAAAAAACCAATTAATGCGAGAAAACATGAGTCTATTAATTTGCACTTGAATGCAATCGATATATAAATAAAACAACAATAATAATAATTGGCATAAATTTATGCCCGACTTTTTTAAATATATAATTTATCGTATTTAAAAAGAGGAAGAAAAAAAAACATTTAAATTAATGTCATGTATGGTTAATTATTGCGTAAAAGTGGTCATTCATTCACAAACATGCGTACGCATGATACGCACACCTACATATATACATGCGTTTATATACATGTACAAACATATTTATGTTAATTAATAGATAAAAAAATATGATACAAGCATGTACTGGATCTACAAATTGAGAAAAATAACTTACGAGTACAACTTGGGATTTCATGTAATAGTGTCCGTCAGTCCTCGCTTCATGCTTGTATACGATGTCTGCTTGCAAGAGAATGTTATAATCCATTCATACGACGATACATGAATAGTGTATCGTATCGAACATATCTTATTTCACATATATACGAGATTTTTTATTCAATTTGACAGCACTTTTTAAAAATCATGCTCATCTTTAACATTACATTTACAAATGTTCCTTTCATAATTATTATAGAAATAGACTCCTTGTTGGATTCAAATTTCACTGAAATAAAAAAAGGAAAAATAAAAAATTGAAACTCCAGCTCAACTTTGAACATTTTCGAAGCAGAAATTGTGATCAAGTTTTCCTAGATATTAAAACTCAATTTAATAAAAGCGATAAAAAAAAAAAAAATTAACATCAATTTTGTTATGATAAACAGAAGTTTGACGTGATAAGCCATCACATACGCCTATAGATGGGCTCATCCTTACACAAATCGACATGAAAATGATTATACGGATAGACTGCTCGAGAATACATGTGTGTACGGCATAAGGTCTCGTGTTAAAATTTTTATCCATTAAAAAAATTCATCAATTCTAAAGTGTCACCTGTATTGAGTATAATAGTTATGTGTATGTGTGTGTGTGAATGTTTTTTTTTTTTTTTGATGAGTTTAAAGTTAAAGCAATACTTTTATTTAATTAAAATCAATAAATAAAATACTTTATTATATGTCGCTCTCAATAGAAGAGAAAAATATGTTGCAAAGTACATGCTACTGAGAGATCAAGGGATAGAAACAGAAAGGCGGAAAAAAGAGGGATAGACACAAAAGATATCGCGAAAAGAAGGGGACGGGGAGCGGGAGTAGAAAGAGAACGAGGGAGAGTGATAAAGCATGAGACTTAGAAAAAGAAGACATTGGGAATAACCAAAAACATCCGCGTAAAGTCTGGTATTTCTTGCTTCCATTGAAGGTTTACAAGAGGAAGGATTTGCTCGAGGCAGGGAGTGCTGAAACGCGACCTTCAAAGAGCCAATCAATCAATTATGCGAATATGTCAAAGGGAGTGAATTCCAACTTCAAGGACTTAGCAAATATGATGAGCATTAGCAGCCAAGGCTACCGGTTTTAGATTTTTAAATAACATCTGACCCTAATCACAAGCCAGTGATACGAATATAAATTAAGAAACACTGCGAATAACACGTAAACGAAAATGAGTTTTACCTCACAAATTTAAAAAAAAATTCCTTTTTAATATTCGTCACTTTACTAGTCTGCTTATCTCATTTGCAGTATGTATAGAAAAATACCCTCAGGATTCTACCACGCATAACGCATGTATTCTTGACGAGAGGCGGATTTGCATTTGTGCACCCACCTTCGTGGGTACTCTTCGTTTATTTTTTGTGTTCATTTGTCTATTTATTCATTCATATTTTCGTTTTCCATCGTTTCGACCGTTGATATGTCCATCCGTACATTTTCTCATCTATATATCGGGATCAATTGTGTTTCTATCTGACGGATCTTGAGTTGCAAGCAGAAATCACTTTGTTTCAGTTACGAAATTTGATCGAAACATTCTTCTGACAGCGGATTAATCTTACTTCGGCTTATTATTGGCATTAACTTCTTAATTGTTGCCGTAGCTCTGGTACAGAGCTTTTTTGCTTGGTACGTTGGTGTATTGCTACCAGCTGTGAGACTTGGAAAAAAGAAAACATTCTTGACATTAGCTTAAGATATATCCTGAAACGATTTTCATATAAGTTATATTCGAGACTATCGATTTTGAGATCGAAAAATGTAAAGATGTCCATACGTCAATTTATTTGTCAATTCGTTAATCCGCCCGCTTTCCGTAAAATTGCTTTGATAGCCTTTTGTCTGCGCGCTTATCTGCACAATCATTTATCTGTCCTTCGTCGTTTGATTGTCGAACCGATCGACGTTACAGCAGTGAAGTTAGAAAGCTTTATAGGATTGAGGAGTCACATTAAAAAGTGGCAGTTTTGAAATAGTGTCAACAATAACAACTTCTACCAGGCAGTAGCAGTTTTAATCCGCTATAACTCACCATCAAAGTTATTAACAGTTAATCGTTGCTTTGGTTGATAACGAAATGTTTATCTCTTCTTGTATCACTTTGTTCCTTTAATAACTGCGCTATACAGTTTTCTGATGAATTGAATCTTGATTGCGAACATAAGGTTGGTTGTGTGCATGCGTATGTATGTATATGAATTTATATTTTTCGTAAATAATTCTAAATCTTAATGAGACGTATGGACGAGTAACCTCAAAGCAAATATTCGTTGACATTTGCACGCTTCTAATATTCAAACATAATATTTTAATTACTTCCTATACTCTCTCTCTCTCTCTCTCTCTCTCCCCCTCCCTTAATCGACCCTACAATTAATTTTTGAAATTTATTTCTCATAACTTATTTTTTATGAATATAAAATTCAAATAAATCTTTGCTTACATTTTAGCAGCCAAACAATAAAAATCATTTAACGGAAGTTACACTTAGTTGAGTGAATTTTTCCTTCTTCTTTTTTTATTTATTTATTTATTATTTTCCTTTTTTTTTTTTGTTTGTGTTACCTGCCCCAGCAACCACCCGCTCCCTATACAGTTAATGTGTTCTGTGTTACTTATATACGCATAAAACAATCGTTCTGTAATAAAGATGAAATTGTTTTTTTTTTTTTTATTTTTTTTTTTATTTTTTTTTTTATTTTATTAAAAGATGTCTGAAACAGATGTTGTGTGTGTCCTCGTGAAGAGCAACCGTACACAATGTGTTTTATATATATGGAAAGTTAAGCGGTGACGGAGCTTTCGTTTGAACTGTACATTTCTTTTCTATTTTTCTTTATTCACATAATCTTTTATCGCAGTTTTTATGCGACATTTAGCCAGGGTGACACAAAAGTGTATTAATATGCTTGATAGCACAAAATGTTGAACAGCAATGAAAAGACCATAATTTGTGATTTTATTTTCTCATTCTCGCCAACTCTCATTTTCTTCATTACCTTTTTGGTCGTTCTCTCGCTCTTCTCGCTTAATCCTCCTCCCACTCTCACCATTTCCAGCATAAATTTTAGCAACTTTTCCGATAACAAACCTACCCATTTAATAATATAAGTAGTGATGCAGTCAGTTTATAAGAAGGTAAGCAAAAAAGAAATCGATAGGAAACAGAATTTTTTTTTCTTTTCTTGTTTTTTTTTTTTTTTTTTTTTTTTGTACCAATAACGACACACATAGTGCTCGCACTCTTTCCGCTAGACAGGTTCATAATAATGTCGAGCATAACATATATTATCACTAAGTTAGGACACAGTTGTTCAGAAGATACATATAAATACAGTTAGTGTTCGGAAATGCATATATATATATATATATATATATATATATAACATTCGTTACTTTTCC
Organism: Glossina morsitans morsitans; assembly: GCA_001077435.1. NCBI lineage: Eukaryota > Metazoa > Arthropoda > Insecta > Diptera > Glossinidae > Glossina > Glossina morsitans. The sequence continues at coordinate 45,350 of CCAG010017236.1, read as the reverse complement.
GTATAGAAATCAACATAATAATCTTTATAATAACAGCAACAATATTTTACAATAAGTCATAAATTACGTAAAGCTTTAGTCGAATCCTTGTTTACTCATCTTTTCCTATTCGACCATGATTTACTGAACAAATAATCATCGTCCCAAATGATTGCTTTCAATTTTATTTTTTAAATGTGAATTGACAACTTGACTTGTTGACAATTAATTCGAATATTTTCAAATTTTCCCATTTAGCCAGTTCAGTACTGTTCCGCACACTTTTCATCCGATATTTATTGTTTTGCAAAATTTCCACGTGCCTACGTTAGCAAAGTTATATCATCAAAGGACTATATATATATATATATATATTTGTTTTTTTTTCAGTAAAGAATATATCATCATCAATTCATAAACCGATAAAAAGTCGTTCTTCGTTCGTATATATATTTGTAATAGGATTTATTGAGAAGGATATATTTGTGTGATGATTATTACAATCGTTCTCATTACTGCCTCTTCAACTTTTCCATAGAACTTCTGTGAAATTATTTACTTAAATATTTCGCCACAATTTTATATGTATATATATATATATATATATATATATATAAGTGGAAAAAAAGATTTGTCAAGGAGAGTCATTGATACTTATCATTATGATATGAACTGTCAGCAGCAAACATTGCTAGGAAATATCTTTAGTTATTCACTTCAATAAACATGTAAAGTGTATTTTCGTTATATGCGTTCATGGAAATAAAAAAAAAAAAAAAAAAACTAAATTATTAGCTTAATTGGAATGTACCGGATATCCTTGCGACAATATAATTAAAGCAAATCCTTTCATTTTAAGAGAAACAACAATTAATCACAACAAACAAACATTTTACGATAATACAAACATAAAAAGGACTAAGAAGCATCAAGACCAAGTAATTAGCGATTTTTTTTTTTTTTGCACTATACAGATAAACCCGTTCTGGTGCGGTAGATATAGGCGACAGCTAAAAAACAATTGTAGGAAAAAAAAGTATACATTTAGAAACTTTGTGAAATAAACTAAAAGAGAATAACTAAAGCTTTACGATACAATGAGGAACGACGAAGTGTTTTCTAAGCAAAATAAATGATTAAATTACATATGCAAGTGTTTCCCATAATTCCGATTTCTCATTAAAAAAACATGAAAATCTTTTCAATATATATATATATATATAGGATCAGTAGAACTTGTTATAGTCAAAAACTCGCATTATCTTCTTCCGTCTCTCTCTTTATACATATGCAGGCATCGCACAAAGCTAATTGTACACATAAAAAGCGTATAAAAAGTATCGCACAAAAGCAACTTTAACAGCGACACGTATATAAAATTTGCGCGCATTTATGCAACACCTAGGAAGACTAGAAGACACCTAACAAAGCCCTTTATTCTACTAAACGATTTCAAATAATTTTTCGAATTGTTTTAAGCATGTATTTTACCATCTGATGCCTGTCCCAGTGTCCTTCTCGTTCACAATTTTCGGGGTATTTTGATGGGCTTCAATACATTGATATACTTTTGAAAATAATTCGAAATGCGCTTTAAATTTACGGCCACGCCCTGTATAAAGTCATAAAATTTAAAAATAATCGTTTCTTAATAAAGACATCAAAACTATTGCAGGTCTCTTTTAATAGGTCTCGGGGAAAATCGATGAAAAAATGCAGTCCTTGCACATGAAGTGCTATGCAAAACGTGGATGTGACGGATTCATTTGTTGAATAAACTCCTTTTTTACGCAACACTGTGAATTGTCTGTTTGTTGTTTTTTTAAATTTCACAAGGCGAAGAAGAAGAAGAATATTTGGTACTTTATGATGAAAATTACAACAAAGTAGTGAAATACGCTATCAAATATATAATGAAAAGTTTGTCGTAGCTAAGTATATTTTTTCCATCCATCTTCAGCGCCCTATAAGGCATTCATTTCATTTATATTATTAAGGAATAAATGTCAACTAATGTAAAACGCAAAGAATTCTTAATTTGTTTATATGAATTATTACTTGAAGAGTTCGAAAACTAAACTGTGTACAATTTCAAATCGGATCGTGTTCACTTCTGTCCTTTTCAAGGAGTAATTAACGGCAAATTTCATTGGGTATCAAAATTAAAATTTGTGTCTCAATTTCCCGAAACATACGATTTCGAAACGTGGAAGATAAAAAGAAATTGACAGATAGACAGAAAAGCTGGATTAAATGAAACGTAAACTTCCGTGTTGAGGGGGGGGGGGGGTCACGAAGCTATGACGAAGCTTTTTCGTGAATCTATTAATCCATTGCTATAAACAAGCGCGCGTCTTCAATGAACGCATCATCCAAGTTAGTGAAAACTTACATTTGAAACTTTTTTAGTGACATCTCTCACTCATACCGAAAGGAGCATTGCTGTAAGTAACGTTGCCAAAGCAAGTTTTTGCATTTTATTTTTTAAAAGACGTGCCACACACACACACCATAAAAACGAATGTACGGAAATTTTGCAAAAAAAGAAAATATTCTCCTATCGTTAGGCGTGAGAGTAGGCCGCAAGAAGCAGGTCCGCAAAATTTTTAAATGTCCCACTCCCTCCTGCCACCGTTCTGGTACTTGAGCCAAGTTTGCTTTCACTAAGCCATTTAAAAATGCAGTTAAAACTTGCTTCAGTCATCGGTTCAGTCGGTTCTTTTACATGCAACTGCAAACGGCTGCAAACGGTTGCGAACCTCGCTTAATGAAGATTTATTGTACGTTAATTTCACGTTCACTAAGTTTAGGCGTTCGTCGGTTTAATTAAAGTTTTAAACTTATGTTCCCCTGTGTTTTTCAAATACAAATGAAATTTTACAGTTTATTTTCTTTTTATTTATTTATCGGTGTGATCAGGTTAATCTTAAGTTTTGTGAAAAGGTTTGTTCTTTTTTTATTGGTAATGTCGGTATCGTGAGTCTCATGTTTATCGTTAATACTATACACCATTGGTGTTTTTATCGTTCCTCTACTTTGGATACATTGGAGTAAGTGGCTGCTGTTATTTTCTACTAATGAATTACTTTTAACGTTTACGTCGGTCCGGCAAACAACTGAGCGAGAAATTGAAAGAACATGTACCGATCAACACTTAAATAAACTTAGCTTAGTTGTCAATACGTTATTTTTCATTATAACAGCTGACGTTGTTCAAGTTCATTTCTATCATTAATCTTAAGCAAGCGATGAGCAGATCCTTTAGCTGCAGCATTGCCTGGCGACATCTTCTTCTTATTTTTCTGCAATTAAATCAGTCGTTGCAGCATTTCTCCTTTCTACATGAAATTACAGAAGTAAGTGACTGACGTCGGGACCTCTTGGTATCTGGTAGCTCCAGATATCAAAGAAAGCGGCAACGTATCCTGCCCATAGCACATTAACTGGTACCTAATGCAGAATTCAAATACTTTGACGCCAACGTTTGAACTAAAAGGAGTCGGAGCCTTACGATTTCGTAATCTTGAGCGCCAATAAGATTCCAAGCACAATGAATCTTGTATCGGCTACCAGTTAATGGGACAATGGGCATTTTTATTTTTCCTGAATAGCTTGGTATTTGCACTGTCGAAACACCGTCGAACGTCTCCGCTAATATTCAAAAACAAAAAGTCATATCGTTTAACCGCCGAAAGAATTGTACGCCAAATACTGTTTGCAAGCACTTGGAATGCCATATATTTGCATATGATTCCAATACGATGATGAAAATTTGTTTCTTTGCATTTAATTGAAAAAAAAATTAAAAATTAGACATTAAAAAAGCATTAAAAATTGTTGATATATACGTGTTTTCTTTACAAAATATCAATCGGACTAAAGGAAATTAAAACTTCGTGTACATGATTTTGTCATTTAAAGCAAAGTAACTTAGTTACCTCGCCATTTATATTTTCGAAAATTGTGAGGTGTTTTTACTTTAGCTAAATTGCCTAAAGTTGTGTGTGATGCTATCTATGCCATCTATGCTTGGCAGGGATTCCATCTTCTTCTACCCGTGTATATGTTGTATTTAGGATCATTCCACTCATTCACTTTTGGAGCTTTTGAAGCCACAACTATTGAATTCATCAATTGGTGCTCGACATAAATACAACTGACTGATTCTATGCGGTGATCTCAAAATAAACTCTTATCCATGGTAATGAAAAAAAAAAGAGGAACACAATCGAAAAAGAATACCATGTTTGGTGTTTTTTTGTCATTTCGTTTTTTTATTTAAGTGAAATGAAATAAAGTTTAACGGGAGGTTGCGAATATCAGAATATCGATTATCTTAATTTGCTTTCTTTAATTCTCTTAGAGCTTGAAAAGATTTAGGCGAAATCGTTACAAGAATCCAAGTTCAATAAAAAAATCCCACTGACAAATCTCCGCTGAAATAGCAAAGTTTTAAGACAAAGATTTAAGTTAAGTTAATTAAGTCGGTGTTGCTTTTTGTCAGCTCTTCTCTCTTGATTTTACATCTTTTATGTTTATGACCATTTTTTACAGAAAATGCAAAGGAAAGAGAAATGGACATTCCTTGACATTCTTTCTCTGTCGTGAATAGAAATTATCCGCCTTACATCGCTTGCTAAGCATTACTCAAGACCCCTTACCTCCTATCTATATAGCACTTATTGTTATATACTAACCGTTCCGGACAGATGTTTTTTAACTACGTACCACAGGATGCGAAAGGTCTTTTCAATTCATTTCAGTTCAGATTTATTTCTATTCTCAACTTGCTGTTAAAACACCTATTAAACGAGCACGAAAAGTTATCAAGCAAGTATCCTTTTCTCTTTAATTTATATCTAATAGAACAAATTTGTTCCAGTTTCCAATTGGAAAATGTACTAAACCATATTCAAACTATTAAATATTCAAAGATGTTCCCTTAAATTAGATTATCGTGTAATGAATCTTCAAGCGTCCTGGTGTCTTATCTTTATGTTCGAATTATCGTAAGCTTTGATTCAAATGAATCTCTAATACTTAGATCGAGCTCAGCTAAACTCTATTGGAGTATTTGTTTTTTTTGTTATTGTAAAAGAAAAACAACCTCTTGCCTGTAACCAACAATAACGCATATTGCATATATAAGAAAAGAAAAGGGAAGAAAAAAAAAAAAAAAAAAAAAAAAATAACAACAAAAATAACAATACAGACGAACAAGTATGTGACCCAAAAACAACTTCAACAACAATCACAGCAAACAAGAGAAAAGAAAAATCCTTTGCATAAATGATGACACAATGATTCATAGAAATAATAATAAAGCTGTAATCACAGCATACACAGCAACAACAATGATAATGTCAATATTGTAAACGGGAGACGAGCATATTGCTGGGTAGAGCGTCACTGAGAGGGGCTGAAAAGCTTTAATAATTATTATCACATATTTATACGGTTATATGAGCATGTTTTATGTACTCATATCTCATAACCACTCATGTTTTAAACACAAAGCGTTTCTATGCCCCAGAGTCCAGTTGTATGGGCAAAGGAAGCGCGCAGAGAAAGGTGCAACCAATAAAAGGAATAAAAACAAACGAACAGATTGAAAAAAATGAAAATACGAATGAGAAAAGCGAAAGCCACAAATGGCAGAGCAGAGAGCAATAAACTGAATTTTTATGTTAAACAATAAAAACAACAACTGAACGAGACAACAAAAACAAAAAAAAAAAAGAACGGAAAAGTCAACACACCATTTAAACAAACAATACGAACAAAATAGAATCATTTCTTAGCCACACAGAGAAGCTTTTTATTCCTTGCTTGCCTTATTCTTATAAAATACACACATATATAATTGTTGGCGTTGTACACGGATCTCCCTCATTGGGTATAAGCCACGCCCCTAATATGAGCAGCATACAGAAAATCGTATAAGCTATCATTTATGCCCTTAACGTTCTTTCACTTACACAAAGGGGTTGATGGCGCTTTACTGCTTATGCACTGCGTACAACAGAATTCTCGCATGTGTGTGAGAGTCTATGGTTAATATAAACATTAAAGAAGACGACTTTATATACGAAAGCATACATATATACCGATACTATTTTGTTATATCTGTGCTGGTATGCACTTGTATTCGCTATAAGTGTAGTGCAAAAAGTCAAAAGGATATATTTTTGGCTTTTTTTTCTCGTTTTTTTTTTTCTTTCCTTCTTATTATCCTCAGAACCGCATAAAAACACTTATGTGTGCAGTGCAAATGCATTTAATATGTATTAATATTATATAGATATATATATATACATAGATGAGACTTTCTTTTGCCCATCTGTTTCTATTTTTTTTTTTTTTTAATATAAAACGAGTGAGTACATTATGTTTGCTTTTTGTTGGCAATTTTTATATAAGAGACCTTATGATTGTTCCCCATAAAATCATTGGTTTTTATTACATCCAAATACGACGAGGATGTACTTAATACTTTTGTATGCTCATATAAATCCTTATGCACATAATGCATAACTTCTATGACATGGTATGTAATTGAAGCTCATGATTTTATGGCATAAGTAAATGGGCAAAGAAGAAAAGAATTAAAAAAAACAAAAAAGGAAAGGAAAGGATAAAAAAGGACCAAACAAAATACTAGTTTAACCAAACTTTGTCGATGATGACTACAACTAATTTGTGGTCATAATAAAAGTTAATAAAGCTATGTGACGAACTGTGTAAACAATTTCAATTTGTTTAAAATTCCGCTACAAGTACAAATTATGCATACAAAAAAAATTCTTTTCAAAAATCCGCCCTTGTAATTGTTTTCGAAAATTCTGAAGTAGCGTTAAAGGTAAAAAGCATTGTATATTCAATTATCGCTAACACATGTACATTTCTATCTATTCCACGTTATGTCACTACGTCGTATATAAAAATATTTACAACATGAACTTACGTGAACAACGTGAATAAATCGTAAGATATCGGTAAAAATATGAAGAAACTTTCCCACTCATTCCAAATCCACGGCTGAATATCGCCTATATTTTTAAATTTGACTTAAGTATATATAACTGACAATGTTCAAATCCTTGTCTTTTAATTTTGATGACTTAAATAACTCCAATAACGCAACGATGGATACATGTGCTTACAATCGATGTATGGATAGACAGCTGAATGGGCAAGTCAAAAAGTGAAGAGAAAGTCGAAAGACTCACAAAGAATCTGATGTGTAACTATATAAATCGACAGGCACACGAGTGGACAAACAGACACTCAGGCGGACAGATGGATTGAAGATCAAAAGCGCTAGTAGGCGAACAATCGAACATTCAAGCAAACGAACGGATAGACGGCCGGACGGACGGACGGATGGATGGATGAACGGTAATAATTAAGCTCAATTAAAAAGTCTATCCAATCAAGAAAATATTTTGCTTTATGCTGCGCGTATTTTTTTTATTTTTTTTCTTTTAGTTACAGATACAATGAACGAAATGATCTTCCACTAGTTTGTAGCGGACGACATAAATGTTCAAATTCATCTATCAATCTGAGAGAGCCACCAACAGGTGGGTAGACAATCGCAAAGGTATAGTTAAGCTGATTTCAGTAAATACAGTGTGTCACAGAAATGATTGTGTGTGTGTGTGTTTTTAAATATTAACATTACACGAACTTAGTTAATTTCGTGATAAATATGTCTGTTCTCCCTTGTATTAGAAATTTTATTGAACTCACTTTAGATGAAATTATTATTATTAGTATTTTCTTTTATTATTATTACTCTTATCATTAATATTATGAATATTATTACACTTACTTTAGCCAGAGAAATAAACTCGACGACTAAAGTGTTAAAAGACTAGCATCTGTGACTGTCAGACTTGAAGCGTTGAAGCCATGACCATTGATTTATTAGTCAAGATCCTTTGCCTACTTGGCCAAGCAGGCGGCTAAGATGAAATGATAATTTATTTTTCAATTTTTCTAAATCATAGACGAAATATATGCACACTATAGGGTCTCGGAAATGGCCGCTAATAAAATGGAAATTAATTACTAACTAAATAAATGGACCCTAAAATATACATGCATTCGAAGCTTTCATTCAAGAAAATAAAAGACAAAAAAAAAAAACGTAGGCATCCGAAATTTTATTTATAAACTTTACTTATGAAGAGCTTACGCATAGCTTCCGTTACAGGTAGACAGTGCAAGAAGACGGCTAATAGCATATTCCGAAGCTATTATAATAACTTCACGGCGTTCTGTTATAGCGAACTTTTTCATTAGGAATGATTAGTGAGAAACGAACACAAAAACTAGTAGCTATCAAACGATTAGCCTAAAATGTAACGATTGATTAAATAGTTATATAATAAGCGTATAAAAGTGATAATGATAGCAAGCGAGTTTAAATTATTTAATGGGTGTTATAACAGTCATCATTAATGAAAGTAGTAAAAGGGACTGGCACTTGCCATCCATCTGATCAGTTTAGTGGAAATGCAGGCTGACGTTTAAAGAACGGGTGACTTTTCGGAATTCGATAGCATACGAAAGTTTTGAATTTCTTTTTGGTCTGAAACCTATCTCTGTCTCTTCTTTAGAGTAATACATTTAAAGCAATCATCATTATCACTCTCTACTTTAGTAGCGTACTTTATTCCAGTGCATAGAAGAAATATGACTCACACTTTAGTGCTATAAAGGTTTTGTGACAGTTCACTCCAGCGGTTGTTTCCAAATGGTTTGGTAACCCAAAATTAATGACTAATTGCAGCTGTTCGTTAGGTGCTAAAACTTTTCAAGTGCAAGTAGTTTTAATTTTCATATAAGAATTTGAGTATCGCAGCATATTTTGCTTGACACGTTTTATGTTATTGGGTAGATTGTCTAAATTAAATTCGAGGACTTAAGCAGTCGTAGATCCGATCTGATGCTATTTTTAGTTAATAAATTATGAAAAAAATCTTTTATTTCATGTCTTTTGTCATATGCTTTTACTAGGTTTTTCAAATTTAATTTAAAAAGAATTTTTAACAAACATTGTGACGATTGACGTCCACTGTGCGATATAAAAGTTAATTCAAACTCCAATAAGAAACCATCACCCAATTAACAGCACTCATAGTAAGCATAGAAAATCAAGGATATTACTAATACATTTGCAGCCATATAACACACGTATACACGCGCATTTCACGTAAGTAAGGCGAAAGATGACAAAAAAACCAAAGAAAAAAAAAAAAAAATTATTTTAATTTAATAAAATCTAATAAAATAACAAGAAAAAAGGAAAAGCAAAAAAAAAAAAAAAAAAAATAGATTGAAGCAAGAGAAAAAAATAATAAAATTAAATTAAAAAGATAAAAAAAAAAAACAAGAAAAAATGTTAAATTAAGGAAATAATGGAAGACCATGAATGTGCAATACAATAAGTGCAATAAACAAAAACGGCTCGGACGCACACATACATTCATATATGCAGAGTATAGATATGCTCAGAGTGTAAACATATTTGTGAAAACTTGTATATAAGGATTCATCATCACGTGTCCTTCGTATAACATAAAATATAAATGAGCAGACAAAGAGATCTGGAGGAGAGTCTTAAAAGCGTACCTTACTCTCACACTTATTAATTGAATAAAAGGCTGCGAAAAATGGGCAGGAGAAACAGACCAACCACCGCCAAGCAACCCTTATAATGAAAACAACTATGATGACTAACACACAAGTAAGGATAATAGTAAAGGCAAAATAACACAAACAACAACAAATGCGCAGCCATTTACTACCACACATATTAAAGTTCGCATGCATACGCATGCATACACAGGGAAGAATATATTGACTTGAAAATGTATTACCTTTTGTGTAGTATACGTTAATTCAGTTCATTTAGAGAACGAAACGTGTTCGCATGCAACGCTATATACTAACTGAAGACGCGGTCGTTATTATAAAAAGAAACGCATGCATTGCTTATTATCTTTAATTAATTGATGAAACTATCATGTATTTATGTAAATTTTTTAAGACAAAAAACAATTAAAATTAAGCCGAATAATGAAAAAGAAAAATAAATAAACAAATAAATAAATAAGAAATAAAAGCAGAGAATAAAATTAAAATTAAAAAAATCAAAAACAAAAAACAAAAAATAAAAATAATAATCATTTATTTAATAGTATGTACGCATTATGCTTTTAAGTCGCTCAACCACGGTAACAACACGTTGTGAAACTGTCAACAACAATGTCTTTATGAAAAATTCAATAAACATTGCTGACATGGCCTACGAGCATATCTCATTAACAGGTCGCATTAGTGATCGCGTAGAAATGTGCTGCAATCAATGCGGAAATTTTACACAAATTTTAAATACAAATAATTTAACACATGATGAATTGATACGTCGCGAACATAATTTTAGATGTGATAAATGCATTAATATTAGCGGTAACAACATGGGCTCCACACAAAAATCTGATCTTATTCATAAGACTAACAGCGGTGATAATAAGAAAGTGAAACGCATTCATGATAACGGTCAAGACTATCATGACGACATTATAGTCTCAAACGGCGGTGGTGGTCGTAGTGGTGGTGGTGGGGACGGTGATGCTGATGGTGATGGCGATGGCGATGTTGATGGTGATGGTGATGGTGATGGTGATATCGAAGATATTGTCGACGATGACGATGAAGAGGAAGAGGACGTTGAAGACGATGACGCTCATATAGGCATTGACGATGATATGGATGACGATATCATTCATGAACAAGAACATGACGTTGATTTAATAAATGATGATGACGACGATGACGATATCGACAACGGAGGTAATAAATCAAATCATAAGATATCATCGTTGCCGTCATCACGTTTGCCGAAAATATCAAAAATATCACCCGCTTCTACTACAACTATTTTGAAAGATAACAACACAAAACCGATTTTAAAATTTAGTGTATCAGCGATATTAGGCGATACCCGTGAAGGTGTTCGAGTACGAAATGGTAAGAAAAAGTTGTAGAAAAAAATAAAAAAAAAACTTCATTAATTTTCTCGTGGAATAATTAGAAGACAAATGTACTCAGTTCCGTTGTCATAGCGAACAATTTATGCGAATCGGATTTTTTTTTTTTTTTAATATAGAAAATGGGGAAAAAAGACGATCCACAGCTATACAAGCAAATTCAATTAAAGTTATATCGAATTGAACAATGAATCGCTTCAAAAAGAAAATCCATTGCAAAGAACGGTGATTGGATCTTGCTTGCAACTTAATCTAGCTTAAGTACGTCTTTTTCATTTTTTTTTTCGTCATTTAAACTCCTCTTCTTAGGATAGGATACAGTATTTTGCGAGTCTTGAATATCCATCCCGTCTGGGATTTCACATTATTTCATTAAATAATTTTTAATGCGCAAGCGTATAACTAATCTTATAATATATAGATAGGGGCATAAAACCTAATGTCCGCCACTATCCTATAAACGTTCTTAATAAATGATAGATTTCATAGAAAAAGTCCGACACGGACTGATCCGGGTAAATAAAAATCGAATAAAAGTGAGATTGTCAATTACGAAAGTATTATGTTTTCGTCAACCAGTAAATTAGAACTGAATTAAATTTCAAAGTCTTTACAAAAACTTTTTGGAGCATCCAATCTTTTGCATAAGTAAATAATTGTCGAACATCATCTGTTTGTTTGTTTGTTTTTTTTTTTTTTTTTGAGTAGCTGTCAGTTGAAATCTCTGCTGTATGTCCTAAATCAAGTGACAAGCGATAGGCCAACGCTTTTTCGCCGAAACTGCCGATTAAATGCCATTCAGTCACTCTACTAACTTAGTCTATCTCCAAAATCAATTATTGCTATAATTGCCAATGACAGGAGGGAAGATGTGAGATCATTAAAAATAGCCCATTAATTTATAAAAAATATACAATCCCTAATGGATGCTGAAAATGCGAAAACCTTGCTCCCTCTCACCCTCTCACTCTCTCTCTCTTTCTCACACACACTCTCTCTGTCTCTCACTCTCTCTGTCTCTCTCTCTCTCTCTCTCTCTCTCTCTGTTAGATGTAAGTGGGATAATGGCAACAGACGTCTAGACGAATTTGACAAGATTTTGATAGTGACATTCAACAATCTATGGTTATAGGACTAGGTCGGCGATGTATTCAAGCGAGACAGATTCTTAGGAACGTCATTTGCAACAATACAAACAACAAAACTCTATCGATATACTAGAAAGTCGTACCATGACTAAGCTTTTCGTTTTCTCCGAACATATTTCTCTCTATCTATCTATCTATCTATCTATCTATCTACGTACTACTCACTTAAGGTAGTTTTTTCGTATCATGACTAATGGATTCACGACCAGCCTAATGATGATTACAATAAGCTTAACTGCATGCGAACTAAAATTTTTAGTTAAATTCCCGTAAATGCCTATCAATACATTAAATGTTTTTTACATTTTATTATTATATTAAGAGAAAATAAATCCAACTTTATACGGAAAGGCTGAATACAGGCAATCATTAGTTTCAAAAAGCCTTTCAAAACCAAAAAAACAAAAAAAAAAAACAAAAAAATCACATTCGCTTTTGTTAGAGTTATTGTTGTTTTGCAATCATATTTAATATTATGTTTTATGTGTTCGTATGAAAAATTTTTAAAATGTTATGAACACGGTCTAGGAAGTAATTGAATCACATTTTACTCAACTCTATTCTTTTTCTAGTTTGAAATATTTTTATAAAATTAAAATATATTTCGCATAATAATTTCAATTAGTTATGAGCTCCAACTATGAATGAGTGAAAGAAAAAAAAAAAAAACCAATAAATTTTCAATATAATGTAAGAAGTGAATTGATCGATCGATCGATTATACAAGCTCTTTGAAATTTCTTCCTATCTATCTCAATCACTGGGATTCACAATTACGTTGCCATAGTATCCGCTATCTATGCAATTAAATACCATTTTGATTAAAGTTTACGCCTTTACAAGAATAGCGAGAGTTTTTTCTCCTCAACTGACTTGGACAAATACAAAACGTCACCCGTGCCCTTTGATTCTTGTATATAGAAACTATATATAAATAATAACAAACAAAACAAAAAAAAACAAAATATTTTTAACTTAACCGTAGTTTTATTGATTTCAGTTGCTATATGCAAAGTGAATCATATGTTCTTATGGTTAAATTAAATTAATCTATACATTAAAAAATATATTGTGTTTTTGCATATAAGTAATTTAATGCAACCATTCATTTACCATTGAACAATGAGTTCAATTAAGTGAAACTATTAAAAAGACTATGGTGGGACACGATCCGTCGTTACATACCCTAAACTATCTCGCTTAATACATTTATTAATATGATGACTTTTCATAATATAGCGCGGATCCGAACCATTTTCAGGAGCGTTCGCCCTTGAGCCAAAATATGCCGGTGTAATAAATTTCATCAAAATATTTCAGAAATTGTGACCAGCACAAGAAAACAAAACGAACGAACGGACGGACAGACGGTTACACAAACGTAGAATCACTTTTTGAATCCACTGGCATAGTAAAAGAAGAGTTTCTTCAAAATTCTTCTACATACATTCGAACAAACCTAATAAGCTCTTGGACCAAAAATGGCGTAGAGTATAAAAAGCTTGTAATATCTAAAAATATACTGTCGTGCATCCGTTTAGTCTAGAGACTTAAGTACTTAAAATCGCAAATTCTGTATAGCTTTGCTTTTCGCTTGGAAATATGTCTAAAGAACATTTTCAAAGAAGGTTTAATTGTTAATCGATCTGCCGAACAACTTTAGTATTCGCTATTATACTGCACGTGTATACACGTGTCCGTAAGTACTTGGTCAAATATCAAAGAGAAGTATACAGGGAAACCGGCTTACCCGGCTTTCTTGATCCCCCTTCACGTTTCAGCCTGTAGTTGCCCACGTACAGCATAACACACTGCCGCAACTCGTCCTTCTTTAGGCACATTAATTTTGGAACAACCTGGCTGCACTGTTCTTTTCCACAGTTCGAGACGTTTCCCATCAAACTTACGTAATCGCTATTCCGTCCTTCCCTCCCACCCTTGCTAATTCTTATCGTTCCACACCACCACATCGCTTATATGTATAGAGGATATTCCCCAAGTAGCTGGCTAAATGTAAAGAACTAGAGAAATTATCTTTAACCCATACCGGGCCTCTGAAGCCCACCACCTTTTTGGTGAAAAAAGACGACACAAAAAATGAAATTTTGAAATTCCTATAATATTGGGGAAGCGTTGCCAATTTTTTTTTGATCTTTGTACAAACACTGTACAAAAGATCAGACATAGAAATTTTCGTCACTACATTCACTTTAGGATAAAATTACCTTAGGAGATATACCTGTTCTCAGGTTACTTTCACTTTCAAAGTTCGTGTCATATTTGAAGTTGATAGCTACAGTTTTCCGACCAAGGGAATATTTACCATAGACTTAAATCTTATACTTAAATCTAGGACGTTTGAAGCTTCCCTCTGCTTATTGAAACTGTTTTGACAAATGGCATATAACCCCATCCCACAGTGATGCGTACAAAGAAAAGAAAGAAATATTTTCGATGAGAATGGCACATAGGAGGTCACATTTCGCTTTTCTGAAGCTGTGTTGAGCCCGCTTATGGCAACATTACATATATATTTTCGACGATTGTTCCTCGATTGCAATTTCGGGAATGATTGGCCGAAAAAAATACCAGCTGCTGAGGACATATTTTTTTAAACACCCATTATTCGAACAATTTGGATATAGTCAATGATAAAGTTTGTAGACTCTTTTCGTCAAGCTATTTAGTTGATTTGAGAGATCTCTCTATTTGCTTTGCATCTTTCAAATTTTCAATTACCATCAGCGAAAATCACATTGGCTACGTATGCAGCCAATTTAAACGGTCTAATTGAACTGCGAAGCGGTAGAGTATGGAAATTCACAACTCAATTGCAGATATATTCAAGAAATCTTTTGCTTGTGAATAGAATCGAAGATATGTGCTTTTAAATGTGTCTTACTTTGCCTGGTTTCAACAAATGACCCGTTATTTGTTATATCATTATAATGAGAGTGACGAACACTGATAACCTGATGAACATTCCACTTGTGTCTAATGTTTGAAATAAGCCACAGCAACCGCGATTCCTACATATCGCTAAATTTCAATTAAAGATAAATTCGCGTATAATTATTTTGCAAAATATTTGAACGAAATGTAAAAAAACTTTTTCAAAAAATCGAACGGTTCGTGGATGTGTATGACGCAGGTAGGTAAGTTGGTGTTCATTTACAGTAGACCTGTGGATAACTAATGCAGGAAAATAAACTGTAAAATAGAGCGGGCCTCGCGACCGGTTTAAGCTGCGAAACAAGTAAACTGACGATGGCATTAAATTTTCGGAGCACAAAAGGCAAGTTACATAACGCCTCGAATGTTCCAGCATGTTCCAGCAATGAATAATGAATGAATGTTAAGAGTTACAATACAAAGTGTAACAGCATCGGAAAATTTTGCCCATTTTGATAATCGTAGTTCTTCGTCGTAATTGCCTAACTTTCCAGTCAAGTTGAATCAATTTTTAAAGAGCTATTCAAAATTTGTGTACTTTGGCCTCGTGTCATGATGAAAGACGATGTCTTTTTCTATTCGTCAATTCCGAATGCTTTATCGCAATCGTGCGCTTTAATCACTCTGTAGTGTTCGCTAGAGTTGGAGAGAAGGTCATTCTCGTCCGACTCGCGTCAAACGTTATCCTGAACTTCGACACTGTTTGTATAAGTTCATCCACATCAATTACTTGTCACACTATTGTCACATTTGGACCGCATTATATCACTCGCGACTGATTATCTCAAAAATAGCACGATTTCGTTTCGTTTTAGTGGCGATTCGCAACGTATTCCACCATTAATTCCTGCAGTGGTGAAATATCGATTTTTTCTTTTTGTACTCAATTTAATCGATTAAATGGTCTAAAGCTGGTTTTCGGTGATGTTGATCTGCGTAGCGATGCCATAAGATGAAATGTCCCGGACTTCTTCTACATTTTAACGAATTTCATTACCTACGGTCGACCGACTAGACGGCAGTGCCTTTTTAACATTGAAATCTCCAAAGTGAAAATGAGCAAAGCATTTGCTGGTTTGCTGGTAACACCTCTTCACTACAGACATAGCGATTTATTTTACAAGCGTAACATTATCGCTTTGACCGAAGTGAGGAATAGAGAATTTTTTCAAAATTTAATGCATTGTCAAAATTCAAATACTTTCGGCTGAGTTCAAAAACTTATGACATGCTTTTCAAGTTATCTGCGGACTGACACCTTTGGAGCTCTATTGCGACTTTTCCCTTACCTATTATATATAATAACATATACTTATTATAATATGCTCGCGTCAGCAATATGCGATTTATTGTTAATATCGGACTGAAACCCCAAACTACTATCGACCGTTCATCGGGCTAACTGAGTATGGACGACATTCACATTTTGCTTGCACGCCTTGTATGCGCTGATTTAAATAGCAAACTGATCGGAAATCTAATTGTAATCCTTTGCTGCATACGTTCGTTATGAAAGGAACAAGAAAAAAAAAACAAACGGATGAATTTTCATTTACTCGCCTTAAGTGGATCGTAGCAAAATTTCGTCCCTAAGTGAAGATAGTCTCCCTGCTAATTATTTGATTTTTATAAGTTGCTTCTTCTAAAACTTATTCACGTTAGCAAAGCAAAGCAATTTTTAAACCACAAAATAATCTACGCAAAAACAAAAAAAAACAAAAAGGAAAAGGAAAAGGAAAAAAAACAAAAAGGAAAAACAAAACGTTACAGTAAAAATGTTTTATTTGCGATTCCGTTTTTTTTTTTTTTTTTTTTTGCTATTCATCCGAGAAGAGCGACGACCTTCTTAATCTCACTTTAGTTTTGGTAGCTGGATCAGTCAAAATGATTTAGTTCTTCGTTCATTTTCTACTGTATTAGCCTTTTGATATATTATTATTATTATTTTTTATTATCACAATTATATATGATGGCGCGTCAGTATTGTTAAGGGGATTTAAGCCTTCAGGGAGGTAAGCAGTGCAGGCTGTAATAACAACAGAAGACACAATTTTATACAATTTCAATGTTAATCATGTTTAAATTATTGCATGCGGTATGTTATTCTCTTCCTTCATTCAATCATTTCAATCTACATTACAATAACAAAAACAATATTGCTTTTCTTTTTTTCGTAACGATCATCGAATGAAAGAAACATACGAACAAACGAACAAACGAACAAACGAACGGACGAACGTTTTCATAATTTCTAAATAGCGGAAGAAACAGAACAACATTAAGCGGAGCAAAAAAATAACATAAACCAAAGAAAATGTGAACAACCAGTTTTTTTTCTCAATGAGATCCTGAAAAATTAGAGTGTCTATCTAATCTATATATAAAGGTCTGTAAGCGAGGAGTAGGGGTTAATTTCATTCCATTTATGTGTGTGCGCAGAAATAAAGCGGGCAAATCTGAATTTTATTATATAATAAAAATTATATAACGAGTGCATTGTGAATAGATCACAAACTCACATATACACGCATGCATACACACATTTACATCGAAATAGGCGTAACAAAATTCTATTTCATTTCATTTATTGCCTTAATTTTTTAATGTTCACGAGCTGAGAATTATTTTTTGCTCTTTTTTTTTTTTTTGGGTTTTCGATTTTTTGAAGGTTGGCCACTATGCCTATTACATTAATTGTTGTTTTTTTTTTGGTATTTTTATGTACTGCATTACTTTTATTGATCTCCTTTTGGGTAATTTTTTACAAAAATTTTCTTTGCATTTTTTTATACATTTTTCGATTTATTATAATATGTTTACTTAGAAGGCACGCGCCAAATGCAATTAAAGGTGTTTCCAATCCCATTCGCTAGGACTTTGAGTAAACAATGAGAGAGGTGCAAAAAACGCTTGCCTAAAGTTACACTGTAAAATTGTAGTCAAGTAACGATAATCAAAAATTGATATATTGAAGTCCGTCCATATGTTGAATTTTAATTTTCGTTGTGATGAAATCGGATTTACTTATACGTTTGCTTACGGGACTTCTCTTTTAAAAAGGGTCGTCTTTAAAATTTTTCAATAAATGTTCCGAGAAACTGCTCAATGTTTAAATGGTATCTCTTCTCTTCGAACCTTAAATGATTATGCTGAACTTACTATACTCACTTAATAACCAAAGCTATAGTTCATTTCACTTTTATTCTTATTTTACTCTAGGGTCTATATTTAGTTTACCTATAGTATATGGTACAAGTGTTAAGTGTCAATAAGCAGATATCATTGAGACCTAAGGGCACTGCGTGCATTCGATTTGTTTTATTATAATCGTTGGTGAAGATTAGTAGTAACCACAGGTTATTGATGTTCGGATGCTTGCATTGGCGGTTGACAGATACAAAGTAATTTAATACTTTGATGAGTAAGTCTTCAAACGTTCGGTCCGAAGGATGAGTTATACTTTAAAAGAGTGACCATTGAACGGCATTAATAGGGAACCGATAATTTAGGAATTTTTCAGAAAAGTATCCATATTGCAACTTGGAATACTTTACGGTCGACGCTCAACATTCGAGTGATATCCAACTATACGGGATAATAAATTTTCCATTGGATTTTTTAGAAACTATCACATCTATCAAAATACTGCGGAACACTGCATATAAATATGAAAATAACGCAAACACAGTCAACCAAAATATAAAGAAAAAAATCTCTGATCCATCGAGCCGACCTCGGACCTCGAACAATGTTAAATCAGTCTTACGCTGATTACGCATATACATACTTTCTAGTTAGTGTTAGTGTTTATTTCTGTGTTTTATAAATGATGGTTTCTCTCGTAACTGATTTGCAAAAATTAATGATATCCAACGCATTTTTCATTCTTCGTTACCTCATCTTCCCTTCCAATTTAAACGTTAATCTGCTAAGTGCTTTACGAATTTCTCTGACTTAAAGTAATAGCCGGTTGTTTGTAATTGCTTTCGTGTTTGACGGCGGCTATATTATTCTTAAAAGCCAGAAGACTACTTTGATTGGGCTTTGACGACTTTTCAAAATAACGTAGCAAACTTTCAAGAAAAAGATGATATCAGGCCCTTCGAATTGACAGTCGAGAAAATCAATTTTAATCGTGTTGTTACAAATCGGATTTTCTATGACTTCTATTATTTAATTTCATAAATTTATTACTTTTATTCTGTCCGGGTAGAGGGCAGCAAAAGACATCTTTTCACTTCAGTAAAATAAAAGAACATATGCAGACATGGTTGTTCAACTTTTCTTACACCTTCTATGTTGGGGGAAATTATCGATTACTCAAAATAAAACATGCATTTTTACAACAATTCGGATTTCTTCTAATGTCATGAATACCTAGGAAGAAATTGTTCCCGATGAGCTTTCCATATATGGAAGAATGTTAAATCATTACCGACAATCTCAAATTTTTCTTCTGTCATAAATTTATACTCAAAAGTAACCGTATATTACCTTGCCTTTGCACCTTTAAATTCAGTCGGGACCGAATCTTCTTTACCCATGATTGTTAGTGGTCGCAACTGATTTCTTCTATTTTCAAAATCAAAGTTTTTGTCGTCGAGGCATACGGGCATTGTAGCCGTGTCCTTTGAAAAGTTTAGGTCAAATTCCAAATTCTTTTGTCAATTTTTACGCCGTATCTTCACTTTTGCTAACAGGAGAATGTTTACTACAAACACTACAAAGTTACGCAAAACAGACGGATGGACAGGCGAACAAGCGGACATATTTGCGTGAATTCAAGATTTGAAACTGCCCAAGAGTTTGTATACTTTATAGGATTTGCGAAGCTTGTTGCTGTGCGTTATAAAAGTATTGAAAAAATAATTGATTGGGTAGGCGTGGTCAGTTTTTTCCACATTTGTACACGAACACTATAACATAGAATATGTTACACTATAGAATATGCGTTCAAATTTTTGTACATTTATTTGCTGTAGTTGATGAGTAATGAGCAAAACATCAATTTTTCATTCTTTTTGAGAAACAGAGGTATTCTCAGTTTACGTGAGGCTGTGGTCGTGTCTTTTGACCGATTTGACCCATTTTTCTATACTAACCTACGTGCAAGAATTTCGAATGTTTTTGTCGATACCTTCACTTTTGTGGCCGAGAGAATGTTTACAAAAGGGCATTAAACGGACGGAAAGACGGACAGATGAACATGTTTAAATTGATCTAGAAGTTAATGCTGATCAAGAATATATATATATATATACTTTGTGACGTCTCTGCTGCTTCTTTCTGAGCGGTACAAACGTTTTTTAAAAAAGTGACTATACTTCTCATCCTTCGGTGATGAGTATAAAAAGTAAAAGAGGAAAGTAAACGATTGCAGTGAAATTTACTGCAGTGTCGTAGTCAGTGGTATTGGAAAGGCGTATCTGATAACTAACTCAACGATATTGAAAGATTAACAAGAAAAAAAATAAAAAAACTAAGCAAAAAATAGCAAAAATTTATTGAATAGAAATTTTGTTATTGGTATTCACTATAAGGTATATGTATATTAGTGGCGAAAAGTTGCAATACGCCAAGTGTCGTATAAAAAATGTTAACGAATTTAACGAACGTTGATATGCTCTATAGGACGGCAAACTTTATTACTAAATCCCTTTTTTTATCACTACCGAAATCGTGCGAAAATATGCTCTCCTCATATTCTTAAAACATTAAATTAATAGGTGCTTGCATGTATTTTGATCAACGACATTTTCAATTCGAATACTTTAATTAATATACGATAACACTTTCCTGCCAATGTAACTTTGAAAACTTTGTAATTTAGAAGAAATTGGAAAACATTTGACCCCGATGGCAGAGTACCAGCGTTACCATAAAAAAAAAAAAAAAATAAAAAAATAAATAAATAAATAAATAAATAAAAAAATAAATAATAGCGGTCTTAAGTTTTTACTGCCTTCTGGGGAAAATTGTAATATTATCGCGTATCAATGAGTAACATAACTTTCGTTCTGAATTACGTAACTAAAGGACTTATTATTGTATTCGGCATTTTCATCTTTCCATCTGCACATTATTTGTGATAAAATATCGACTAACATTCTTTTCGTCGTTCAAATAAACTCACACACACACACACACACACACACACACACACACACACACGCGAGAAAATGAAAGCCATTCTGAATTTTCGTTGGCTATGGCACGCTTATTGTCTGTGCTTGCACTCTACAGAGAAAGATAGGAAATTTCCATACAGCGGATACGAAACATATGAACATTTCGTTAGAATAATCGATGAAGGACCCTTTAGAAGCACTGTTGATACGATTTTCGAGTTTAGTAAGCAATCATTTTTTCAACATTTAAAGAGAATGAAAATGATTCAGAAACACATTAAATTGGGAGCAAGAAAGAGTGGAAGAATTTTTGAACTCGATGATCAAGATGAACAGGGTGATCAAATAAATCTATTTCCTATTTTTGAATGTCACACCGTCCGCGGTTTACGGAAGATTGACATGCGTGGCCACTATTATTTGCCAAGGCATCATGGAAAAAGCACACCGTTGTACAGTGCAAAGCAATCGTGAAAACTTATTACGAAAATAAAGAACTCATTTCGGTCATCACGAGCACGTGGAATGAAGCTCATATTCGATCAAATGACTTCGCAAATAAAGAATATCAAGACTTTAGTGTGCGACCTCTGTGTGCATAGAAACAAGTTTTGGGTGTGGTTTATGGTTTAGCAAATGCCCCATTATTGAATATGAAAGTGACATTACGATTACCGTCAATGGAGGACATCACGGAAACATGGCTTGAAGGATATGATTCATATATGAAATAGTGGGGAAAAAAATTGATGCTCCAGAGGCGATCATTTAAATGAAATGATTTTAAAAATAAAAAAAAAAAAAAAAACAATATTGATATCTTTCAACTTCCGAACATAGAACGCGTAAGTGATCGATCACCCTGTACTTCAGCATCTGTCAAACATTAGAAGCATTGAACTGGGATTCATCCTCTCCGTGATATTGTTCCTTATTGGTTTACATTCATTTCAATTGAAAGCCTAGGACGAGTTGTTTTTCTCAAAACGAAAATTATTTAATGCCTAAGAGTTATCGAAGAGCGGGTGTGTCCAATGCACACTATTTTGAACGATGGACAATATTTTAAATGATTAGTTTGCAATTATTGGGCAATGATAGAAAAACTGTTTAATAAATTTGAAATAATTAATTAATAAAGAGCTTTAAGCTACGTATTTAAAATTGCCACGAGACAAACATTCTGTTGCTCTTCGTATACAAATTATTCGTTGAGATTACCATTCGTTGAGAGAACCATTCACTATGCTTTTATGAATTTTTTGTAACGTCCTTTCTTCATTTTAACAATTGAATTGTTTACTTACATAATCTCGCATTAATACTTAGTTAGGACAATATTCGATCCTAGTTTTCAACTCTGAAAATCAACTTTTTAGATAAAGGTTTATGGCATATATAGGACACGGTGACTAGCGGTGAAAATGCTTGCTTCTCTGCACTTTTCCGGAACAACTGTCGAATTCATGCGACCAAAGCGTTCAGCATCATCGGTGTCCATACGATTTTGTTCAGAACTAATTACAGACAAGAGTCGCCGTAATATCTTTCCAGGCTACATTGATGGTGAATGGATTTTTTCTCATCAAACAGCAATGCCTTTAACCCGTACACGAAATTCAGATTTTTCCATTATCTTGAAAATAATCAGATTAGCGTAACTAAAACAACTATAACTGGTAAATGAATTGTCAGAATGTCAAATATATGGACACGTACCGTTCCAAATGTCAACAGTGGTGCAAGATACATGTGACAGACACGAGACTTAATGAGCGATGTGTTACTATTACAATTTTACCTACATTTTGAAGGTTTGACCGAAAGTTTACTTCGTGCCCAAATAACTTCATATGCAAATAATTCATAATTTTTTTCTTTCGAAATCGTTCCTTGCTTTTCAATTTTCTGATCTTTAGTTTTATTTTATGTTCTTAATCTGCCTGCAGCAGTCATTTCATGAGGGGAGTGAAGTCGTTGCACATTTCCGAGTTGTATACACTTTTACAATTTGTACTTTTTCGTCGTCTACGAACATTTTCGATTTATTTTCAGTCGTTTATATATTTACAAATCTTTTCGATCCCTTTGCAGATTTGTTTCTTTCATTCCTTTATTATTATTGTACTCTACGTCACATGCAATGATGCAGTGCGTATGGATGTATGTATTATCGTCAAGTATTTAAAATAGACCCCAACCACCTTTTGCTATACACAAATAGTTGACAATCATTTTTTAATTGAAGTGCAACTTGTTTGTGTATCTATCCGTCTGTCTATGGGTCTTGATATTTTTGTGTTCACACTAGAGGTCGCAATTTTCAAACTAATACGACCAAAAATTAATATACCGATAGGTTTTGACTTAGAGACGAGCCTATAGGTAAGCGAGAGAGATTGCATCATCCATGTATCCCTTTGGATATACTATTTTAAGTAATACGTTACAAAGATTGTAATTTTCAAAATTTCTCAACAAGAATCGCTAAGTAATAGAACTTGGAATTACGAATTGACATCGAAGAATCTGGGTAGGATTGGATAGGATAACTTTTTGATCCGCTATCACATGAGCGTTCCTACAAGAAGTAAGCTTTTATATTGCAAAAGTTCGTAATAGTAATTTGACATAGAAATTGACTGTAACAGATTTAGACCACGTAAGTCTATTCGTCCCATCCCATATACGGTTTCTCGTGAAAAGTAAATCTTTACATTAGAAAAAGGTATTATAATTTTTAGTATTTTATCACGCAAATGAACAGTTGCGCTACAGGAAGTGCTGCACGATATTTGACGCGATAGACGGCTTTGCTCGAATCTAATGGTTTTTCTAGTTTCTCTCCTTAACATTTCTTATATACTCTATGTATACTGTAACGTAAACCTGTCTTTCATGATTTTACGTTTTTATTCATCTTCTTTTGAGATCAAGTTCGTACCGCCAAGCATAAAACAAGTTTTCCTTTCAAGGACGATTGACGAACAAAGTCCAAATATGGAGTGAAAATCGTTTAAAAGCATTAGATAGACCATAAAAAACGCCTTAGCAATTTCTCTATTTGTGTCGGGTGCGAAAGAGATGCAACTAACTGCGACCGGATAAATATTTGCCTGTGAAAAATTGTACTCAGGTTTCGGGTGCGAATGTTTTAAATATAAAGTAAAACAAATCACTCGCCTATTATCGACATAGAAATATATTTGAAGTTGTCTCCTTTTCTCTCCAAAGTTAGTTGAACGAAAAAAATATGATAAGAAATATATTTTTGAAAGAAATATGATATGCAAACTGAATGCAACTCATCCTCAATTAAATTGTATCCACATTTCTGTTACGCCATCGCAATGAATAGAACAATAATGGGAAAGAGCATATCATGTGCTTTGGTTACGTTCCGCCGTACAAATGAAGGACGGATTATCTGCGTTGAAATGGAATAATGTGTCGGGAAAATGCATATCTTAGACTAGACTTGACTGTCTTGGATATAGGTGAACGACGTTATACTACTAATCTAACCATTTTTTACGTATTATCAACTATTTAACTTAAAGGCATATAATATATGTTCAACATCTTTATGGATGTCAAGTTAATCTGTCATTAAAAGCGAAAATTCATAACTGAGCGTACGAGGAAACTCAACACTTTCAAGTGTCAAAACGATACCAGACAACCGTGTGCATAATTGTGAAATGTTAAAACAACCAACAACTACAAGAACAACAAATAATAATAATAATAATAATAATAATAATAATAAGCAACAATAACAACAATAAAAACAATAATGAATATAACACTTGCGAGGCTTATTAATGGAAAACAAAATTGTTATAAACAATATGTTTGCATAGTTGAACGTAGATAGATAACTGACTTAGCCACCCACCCCTACATATAAGCAAATGTAAGCGTAGAAAAATTTTAATTATTCAAACACTTTGAAGTTGCTTGCATTATGCTTCCGGCGGATATAAGCACCTCATAGGCGGATATAGTTGTGCGCATAAGCGTGACGTGCAGACAGATAAACGAAAGAATTCAATCAACAAAGGCATTACGGTGAAAGAGATTGCTTAAGCAAATTATGATTTTCTAATTATATAAAATATAACCGCACACATATAGCGCTAAGCACACCCACACACGTATACAATGAAATACAGTTAAGGATAATTAAGCGTAGGCAAAAGGCCACAAAAACCTACACAAAGATTTTTTCAAGTTGTGTTCATATTACCACATATTTGCGTTTGTGTGAATGTGCGTGTTTTTGTATTTATGTGGGTATGGATGTTTTTAATTCGATTAGACAAAAACAATTAACGTATTAACGCCTCTTTAGTTATAATGACTTTATAAATTGCCTTTTATATGAGCGTACGCATACACATATATATATATATATATATATATATATATATATATATACATATACATCTGTACTTGTGTGGGTGTATATATATGTGTGTGTACGCGTCTGACTTTGTTTATGTTTGCAAATAACTGTTTAAGGATTTGTTTGTGTACGTGCATTGAAAATGTTCATTATATGTATGTTTGCGTGCGTCTGCCCCCGGTGTATGTGTCTACGCGTCTATGCGTATGGATATGAATATGTGCGACTATTTGCAAACAAATTTTGCGAAATTTTCCAGTGAATTTACGCCACCGTAAGTCTTTTGTTTTTCATTTTTCGCCACACAACAAAAACACAATTCAAACATCTATAGCTGAACTACGAACTACTAGTGGCATCACACTGGCTCCATACATATATGCAAGCATGTGTGTGTGATTTTAATAATTGTACGTTTTTAGTATTTTACTGTCTATATGCGCCTTTATTTTAATCACACATTCTCACCAAAAAGCAGTTACGCTCCATATGTTCGCTAATGAGTGAACAAATTAAGTCGCTGTTAATAGTTCTATGTGATTATACGGAACCAAAGAGCAAAAGAATTATCAAATGCTTTAGATTAAAAAAAAAAAAAAAAAATATATATATATATTTTTTTTTTTTTTTCGTTTATTTAATACAATTTCAACTTAACATGTGATTATATTCATCACGGAACTTAGAGTTACGCTGACAACTCTTTAAGATAATCCTGTATATATATGTCCTTAATCAGTGGAAATGGAAATGCCCTTAAATAGCTACGACTGCCTGTACGTTTACACTTTTTTTGTTTAGTTGCCGCGGAAGAGTAAGAAATTTTTTTTTGTCGCGCTTATCTCATTACAACAGGATCTACTAAATTCTTCTTCGATCAGATAAGCGCTTGATTTCAAAATCATTTCTACAGATCGTGAAAAGGTTTGAGCACAAACGAAGATACTTATAGCAGGCCTTTTCTTCTTAAAAATTCTTATAGATTTGCTCACAAACAAGTTTACAGTTTTTCCTATTTTTTCTTTTTCCCTCGATTTTCTTTAATGTTACGGGATGCAAGTATATAAGCATATAATTCCTATAACACTCAATTACGCCTTAGGATGAAATTTACGAGGACCTTAAAAGCTCATAGCGCACCTGGTATCAGCAGTTTAAGTGATTACGTATACTTTGACAGATAAATTGGGAATGGATCCGGCAAATATTTGTTCAATATTTCACGTCATTTCAAATGTTTTATTATGACACCCACCACTGTCAGATGGGGGTATACTCATCTCGTTTTTTGTCCAAAATGTGTAACACCAAAAAGGAACCTTCGGAGACACTATAAAGTATTTTTGATCAACGTGAAACGTAAACTATGTCTGTCCGTCTGTGTGGTGTGCGTTGTTGGCACTCTCCTGTTTGCCAAGCATGAAGATATCGACTTCCAATTTGTTAGAAACATTGGAAATTTGTGCACGCAGGTTGGTATTGAAAATGGGCTAAATTGGTCAGAGCGAAAGCGCGCAGTGGAGCATAAATTGAACGCAAAACATTTTTTTTTTACAAAAATTTGGGGTTTTTGTTCGTTACTCGGAAACTCTTACAGTTAGAAAGCTGTTATTTCTCACGTTTACTTTGCGAAACACTCTATTCATTAAGTCTGAAAATGAGACCAATCGGCCATGCCCACACAAAGTTACGAGTGTTTTTTTTTCATTTTTTTTGAGATTTCATGCTTGCTTATCATAAGGCAAATAAGACAGAATATTTAAAACAATTTTGTTTATTTCTCACAGGAAGATATATTATCTGCCGATCTATTTAGCGCGATTAAGTCTTCCTTAATAATACCAGCGATATGGGTATCAAATAGAAGGGAAATTGAAGGGTTGACTTCGAAAAGCATAGTGGTGGGCATGGAAGATTCGGCCCTCGCCGAATATAACTTTCTTACTTGTGATGATATTTTGTTTGCTCCAAATAAATAAATTCTTGAATTAAACTTAGATGAGCGTTAAAAACTAAAACTTTAAAAAAAAAAACCAGAAGCTTCTGGTGCAGGTTACAAAATCTGTTGACAATATGTCATGCATTTCTTTGATTATTGCGAAAAATGTTAGAAATCGTGGCTCATCCTCTTCCTACCGTAATGGATATAAAGGAAAAAGTCTTCAAAATATTTAGACATAGGATCAAATTTTTTTTCGTTTTTAATAAATTTCAACTTTATTTTTGTTTTCCTACTTTTTTTTTTTCTTTTTTTGCTTTTTAACAGAATTTATGCAACCGCAACATATCTGGCCTTATTTGCAACAGAATTTCATACACCATCCGCATTTTCCGCATCCGGCGTTTCTAACACACCAAACCGCTAATGGTAATAGTTGTCAACCGCAAACCGCATCGTCATCATCACCTGGCAGTACGATTAGTGATAGCGACAATCATTCTACCTGCACCACAAACAGTATCAGTACGAATACCAGTTCGAGTAACAATAACAATAATATTGTCAATAGCAATAATAGCAACAATAGTGGTAACGGTGCCGAGACTATTACCGCAAGTCTTAACGGCAATGATGAGGACAACAATCGTAGACTTTTATTGTCAACGGGTCAAGATAAACCAACAGCGCCTTTGCATCATCATCATCATCATCATTCTCAACATCATTACCCTATGCCTCATGTGCAACAAACACCGGTAGCAACAGCACATTCTCAAGCTGGTATCATAGCAAAGCCCCTACCCAGTCGCCCGACACCATTCCTGCCTCACAGTCTACAACACCCTCACTTGCATTCGCTTTTAGCTCACTGTCGAAATCCTTATATGAGCGGTAAGTGCAGATTTTATCCTATTCTGTCTATTTCTTCCTGTCTATCTATCGTTGTATCTCTCTCTTCGCCATCAACAACAAATAATAGTTAAATGTGTACCGTCAGCATTTATGTAAGAATCCTATTAATTGTTGTTATTGTTTGTTATAGGCATAAATGCATACATAAAACAATAAATACATCTATGTTCATATGTAAATGCAATCATATGCAACAATTAAATGCAACTGTAATTATAAATTTAATTACGTGCGTTTGTACGTAGCCAAGCGCTCCACCTCAATTATGTTTTTCATTCAGCCGGCAACTAACAAGTGTTTTATGTTCTCATTCCTTCACTTATGCACTCATTATGTGCATTCTGTTGCAGTTGGTGCTCAAGTATTTCCCCTGCCTCCCGGTCAAGGTTTCCCTTGGGCTCATTCAACACGTGGTAAACCTCGTAGGGGTATGATGCGTCGTGCTGTGTTTTCGGGTAAGTGTTAAATGTTCTAATTTATGTTGTGGCTTTTCTATTTGAAGCAACGACATACATACATACATACATATAAATATACATATATATATATATATCACAATATATATATATATCTATATATCGTTTACGTAGTATTTACACACGTACTACGGTACTGTATCAATGCGTATATTATGCATGTGTATATATGTACGCTATTATTAAGTGCTTATCGATGGTATGTATAATAATGATTTATGTGTTTATTCTCACTTTTCACTCTCCCTCTCAATATTCAATAGATTCGCAACGTAAAGGTTTAGAAAAACGTTTTCAACAACAGAAATATATAAGTAAACCGGATCGCAAGAAATTAGCTGAACGCTTGGGTCTTAAAGACTCTCAGGTAAGTTAAATGAAAAACTTTAAATAAATCTCGATTTCAGTGAAAATTCCTATCGCATTAAATGAATCGATTGCCAATTTAATCAATTTTAAATAACTAGCGTTATCTTAAATTAGGTAAACAATTACATACAATACAATAGTAACTTGAAGAATATGGATTGCACTATGGGTGCACTATGGACATTGAATAGTGTGCATCCAATATCTAACATATCTGTTTTTAAAATGAGCTTAACTTGAGCTAATACAATCGTAAAGGAATCCTTCTGTGTATGTTCGATTTTGTCGAATTAAGATGAGATGAGATTCCATTATCGAATCTATAGAGGAAAAATTTCAAGTCATAAATGCTTTCTCAACAATGCCCCTCAAGCATGTCTTTGATATTCATTTCGGGGAAAGCATATGTTATGCTTCTAAGTCCTGTGTGTTCGTATGAAAAATTTCGTAATGTTATGGACATAGGCTTAGTGATGGGTGATCCACTGTTTTCTCGTAAAATATAAGCGATCTTATCTAAATTTTTTTTTTTTTTTTTGCTTTTTTAAAACATTTTCTGTAACGAATCTGTAAAGAATCACTTAATTTTGATGTTGTCTTGTATTCGAATTTGGAAAATTGGTAATTTGAATATTTGATATTTGAGAATTATTGAGCGCAGAATGACTTTATATCACACACATTTTACCCATTCAAATTGCTGAGCAATTTACATCGTTCTATCCGATCAGCGATACTCTACTCGCCTAAGCATGTCTTCACTTCATTTTAAGGGCTTGAGACCTATACGTATGTATGTGTTTTCTTTGTACTTCGTAGAGAGAGAGAGAGAGAGAGAGAGAGAGAGAGATCAAAGAGACCGCACTTGTTCTCTAACGCAATAGCTTTGTTTTTCAACAAAATCGATATTGATGTTGTAGAGTAAGTAACTATTCGTCCGGAATAACAAAATCGACATAAATTCGAAAAATGTTATAACGAGAAAGCGGTCAGAACGCTAGAATATATCTCTTTGTACGATCAGTGCGAATACCGAAATCAGACTTTTTTATCTGTTTGCTGATCATTGCTTGAAATTATAACAAGTTGTTTAACTCGAAACCTCTTATAGAAGAACAAATTTTATCTCAAATCTTTTCGTCTCACTCTTGTTTAAAGTCAAGCTCGAGTATCGATGCAATCGATATTTAGGTTAATTGGCAGTTACCAAAAGAAAATTGCAGAGCTATTACTTTAGAGCTTAAGGCTGTCGAGAGCTCGAAAGCTGGCGATGTTAAAACTATGTAAAAATATTGATTGACTTGATTCTCGAAACTCCTATTGTACCGTTCCCTTTAAATCAGATTATTTGCATAGTTTAATCGAAAGGTGCTTCAACCCCTTGCTTTGTTATGCTGTAGTTCGCTTTTTCTTGTCTAAGAATTTTTCGAGCCACATTCCCGTATAACATCATTTTCTCATTATCAGTAATCACTGTCGACATCGAGTTTAGTCAAATGTCGATATTTAGATCGTTAGCAAAGTAACGGCTGTTTATGTGTCGATGTGTCTACTTCCATTTTGTGCAAGTTTTCATGGACTTTTTCAGTGATTCGATGACCAGAGCGGAACGCACTTTTGACAATAGATTTCCCAAAACGTAGGCGATCAAATCACGTACATGCGATTGCCCTCGATACGCAGAGTTTTTATCTTCTTCACACTGATCTAACTTTTGACACGATGGACCAAAGCACAAAACTATCTGCATCAGAAATGTAGATTGAAATCTTATTCTGCAAAAACACCATAGTATCCCGGCATGTGATTACCATTGTCCGGTATATGAGAGCAAATATCGCCCAATGACAGAAATCTCTCAATTTTTATCCCCAAATCAATATGCGATCGAGTGATATATGCGGACCAAGCAAAGACGTAGTCGTTCTGCTTTGTAAGCAAAAATCCCACATAATTTAGAACAAAGAACAAACAATTCCGCGCAACCAGAATGTGGGTGCTTGTGATGCGGTAAATATTAATTCGTGCGAATGTATGTAACACCCAAAAAGACTTAACATAAGCAAAGCTTTTATGATATCGATCGAATCAAAATCATTTTCCGAATCGATTCAAGCTTGTCTGGCTATCTGTCCGATGTCTGTCCATGTATAATTTCCTTTAGTCTATGGATTGCGATATTTGAGATGTTTAGACAAAATTTGGCCAATTGACATGCTGTAGCCCCACATTTTGACATATTAACCGAAATTCAAGACATACGCCCTGTACTCTGCACAAGTGCTTCAAAGTTGCTTTCCACTTTCTTAACATATTCAAGAGTAGACTTTTTTAGTTTTCGTATTTTCAATCATCTTTCCTGCACTGCTCATATCTTTCGATATGATGTGCGCAGTAACTACGGAATATTACCTTGGCAATAATACTTGACTAACATCATACTATATATATAATTATTTTCTCTTATCAGATTTTACAGCTCGAGTAACACATTTACAAAAAGGCCTATGAAAATATCACAAAATTTATATTCGTCCGTGAAAGCCTTCCGTCACTTTGCATTTTTCAAATCATTATAATATCGGCTTGAACGATCCCTTAAATAGTGAGGAATGATACAAAAAAAATTACTGTGGGCATGGCAAAATTTTAAAGTGTCCAAAACTTGATTTTCCAAATATATTTCCACAACAATCCTCCTCCTCCTTTTTTTCAAGGAATGTCCTCTAGTCGTGTAACGCGGTGACCGCCAGAAAAGAGAGGAAATGAAGAAAGGGAAAGATATATGAAGATAGCTACAGCCTATTGGATCTGTGTGCCCAATTCACAAGCGTTATGCCTTTACCGACTGAACACTCACTATAGCTACGACCAGAGTGAACTCTATCGCACTAACAGTTGAACCCGCGAATACTGACTTGTTAGTCGCGGTTCTTACATAATCGGCTACTCTTGCGGACATTTGACTTTTTAAGCGCATGCTTTATGGAAACACCACTCTTCAAAACAGCGCACAGCACAAGTCGAATAATGATTGTTCGAATTTTTCCCGAAATTTCATTTTTTTAACAAATTTCTGTCAACCATTTTTTGAGTTTTTCTTTTAACAAATTCCTGCCTTCGTTCGTCTTTTGATCGGAATTAAAAGTTTTTCATTCAAATATCTGCCTTAATTTTTTTTGAAATTTTCTAGCCTCTCTACACCTATGCAAATATAGATGAGACACATGTGCATTGCATGCCGCAAAGCGTTTTAAATTAAAGATGCGTCGCAAGAATGGCGTCGGTGTTCACATTTTTTTTTTTTTTTTTGATAATTTTTACAAATAACTGCACTTGCATGACTCTAATGTTTGCTTAATATGCGCTTCTCGGATATTACTATTCGAATATTGTTATTGTAAAAAAGGTGCCTCTTTTTAAAACTGGTAAAGTGGTGTCTAGAAAGAGATAAGGTCTGCAAACCGACGGAATTTATATTAGTTAACTTGTACTTATTTAGAAGCACTTAACAAATTTTTCTAATCATTTTGCAAACACCACTTTCGTAGGAAATTATTGTTTGCCTTGATTTTTTCTTTTGGTGCCTTCTTGGCCGCATTCCCTTAGATCCCAATTTTCTATGTAAAACAAAGAATTAAAATAAAATGTTGCTTCATATCTAGCGAAACTCGTAAGACTCGCCATTTTTTCAAAATTAAACTTAAAGAAGAAAGCGTCAAAAATTGTCAGTAAAATCCTTGCAAGTTAACCAACCTTCAGCGCTTCAAAAAAAAAAAAAAAATATTACTGCAAAGCTGCAGTTGAAAATTTGAAGAGAATGCATTAAAACTGGGAAGCGTTGAAGATAAAGCGGCATTATGCCAATAGGCGCCAAAATTAAGTTACGTTACGTCATAATCAGTTGTCCTTCTGTCTGTTCATTTACCTGTTCTCGCGCAGGTTGTATCTAATCATTTACCAGACGTTTGTCCACTCATCTAACTTTGGACTCATTCGACCGTTTTCTCTCTTTTTTTTCATCGATCTAGGAAGAGGAATTTATACATATATCCTAAACGACCGTGCATCACTCGGTAATTGTGCACTGCCCGAGCATTAACTCAAGTTTTATCCTTTCTTATCTTTAACGCCATTAAAGTAAGATTTCATATATAGAGCGGGTGTTTGTGCTGCTCTCCCTTACAACAGCTACGACAATGCATTATATGCTCTCTCGGTAATTCATTAAGTTTAATTAAATGCAAATCGTATAACAAAGTTAGCTTACATTTAAGTGATGAGTATAAAATAAAAATCAATAAGAAACAGAAAAAAAAAGAAAAATTTTTTTTTTTCTTTGTTTTACTTAGCAACGGAGTGAACACATTCTCTGAGAAAAGAAGAAACTCGATTAAAAAGTTTGACAATTCACACAATAACTTAACGTCATTGTATTTGTGCGTGTGCACAAAATAAAAACTTTGAAAAAAAGTAATCATAAAATTTTTCACTTAACAAAGAAATTGCAAAACTTTTCTACTACTACTTATAGTACACATCATGACAGAATATCATTAGCAACAGATATAATCTTTTTTTTTTTTTTTTTAATTAAATAATTTGAAGAGAAAAGAAAAATTTATTCAACATCATTAACAGTTTACCTATCGAATTGACAAATTGTTGTTGAATACAAAACAAAACCAAAAAAAAAAAAAAAAAAAAAAAAAAAAAAAAAAAAAAGAAATAAAAAGTCATGTAAAATAATTAAAGCGATGTGTAACAAATTTATGAAATGTCAAAATGTAATCGATCACAACTCAATCACGACCGGCGTCTGAAATGACTATCATGATCAGTAGGTGAGATATGAGAAACGCATGTAATGCAACCGTTTCGAGCACGAATTACATATCTAACATATATATATGTATACGATAAATGTATATATATATATAATTATGAATGTTTATTGCTAGAAATTATGTACAGCAGCATACGACATGTGATATATGTGTCGTTACAACATAGGATAGACACGGTTAATTAGTACATCGTACTTGGTTAGCATGTATGCGTTTTAGCTACGTAACTGCCTGTGTGCCGTACGAAATTATAATTGTGTGGAAAATGTGTGTAGCTAATTAGTTTTTGACAATAATCGATCACTTGGTTTTTAATGCGGCCCCTTGATCTTTATATATTGTCCTTCCATCGTCACTCACTGTCTAATAGACTAATGATGTTATAATGTAGTGTAAAAATGTGAGAAAAATAAAAACAAAAAAAAAAAAACAGGAAAAACCGTACACACTTACATATGCTATGCTGCGCAGACTTATTTCTGAAATCATGTTTCATTTGTAAAGTTGGAATAAATATACACATAAATTAATAAAAAGTAAAAAAAAAAATAAATAAATAAATAAATTGCGCAATTTTTTCTTCGCCATATTATAAAGTAAAAACCACAGAATTTATTTTCTTTTTTGTTTATTTCCGGCTTCATTTAAAGCGACTGCGCATTTTAGTTTAGGGTGTTTGTCGATGGCTATGGCATCGCCCGATATAACTCTATGGCTGATGATGTATAGCATTAGGTGGGGTTAACTCATATTTTTGCACTAATATTATGCGTAGAAACATACGTAAATACACAAATATATATATATATATATATATGTATGTATGTATATGTATATACACACACACACATAAGCAAGAAAACACATATCAATTTCATTTATACTTTTTATACAAAATGTATCGCTCGTTGATTTTATTATTGTGCGGTCTTTTTTTTTTTTTCCTTTATACTTATTTTCGTTCCTTATCCACCATTGTTATTCAAAATATGTTTGAATGTGTTGGTTATTTTTTTTTTTTCAAGTATTTTGGGCGGAGTTCCTTTTCAGCACTTATTATTATTATTATGATTACAGAACAATGGGGATAATGCAGAGAATACATTAATTTTTTTTTTTTTACTCTAACGTTTATTTTTTTTCCCATAACTGGTATTGCACTTACTTAGCTGAAAGAGCTTGCGAAGATAAAGATTTAATTCAATTATAAAATGCAATGTTTGTCTTATATGCAATTAAATGAAGTTCTTGGATAGAAATGCAATTAAGTTCCAAGAATTGGCGAATATTTCATGATCAGGAGAGACATACATAATTATTTACTTAAGATACTTAAAAATGAATTTTCTGTAATTTTTATATACCCGGTGTGATGGTAATGCAAAATATATTAATGCAATCTCTTTTCACGTCACTTTGGAGGTCCTGATTTAAAAGGTAACATAACTATAAGAGTCTAAAAAATGACGGATTTTTTCACATTTTTTTCGGGATATAAAGAAAGGTACTAATAATATTTGGTTATATTATTAAGAAATAACTTTAGGTAAAAATAGTAGAAAAGAAAAAATATTTTAGAAAAATATTAGTAAATGGCAATACTGAAAAGAACACAACAAAAAAAACAAAATGAGAACTAAGAAAACTAAATTCGGTCGGGACCGAATCTTTTATACCCATCACCTTTTATGCCAAAAAAAGACGAAAGAAATAAAAGAACAAAATTCTGATGATCTTTATAATATGGAGTGGGCGCGGCTGACCTTTTCCATTTTCAAAATAAAAGTTTTCGTTGTAGAGGCATGTGGGCGTTGTAGGCGTGTCCTTTGAAAAGTTTATTGTTTTGCAAATTTGCAGGCGATACGTTCACTTTCGCTAATAGGAGAACGTTTACCACAAATCCTACAAAGTTACGCAAAAAGATAGATGGACAGACGAACAGACGGATATGTTTAGGTGCATTCAAGATTAGATACTGGCCAAGAATTTATATACTTTACAGAGGCTTTTGAAGCTTGTTTGTGCGCGTTATAAAGATATTGAAAAAATAATTCAATTTTGATACACTATAATACTGGGTAGGCATGGTCAATTTTTTAAATTTGTGTGCACAAATGCTACAGCATCGCCCACAGGGTATACGTTCAAATTTTTGTACATTTATATCGTGCAGTTTATGAATAAGGAGAAAAAAACAATTTTTCATTTCTTTTCAAAAACATAGGTGTTCTCAGTTTACGTGATGCTGTGGGTATGTCCTTTGGCCGATCTGGCCCATCTTCAATATCAATCGGCGTGCAAGAAATTCCACTGTTTCTGCCAAATTTTAAGTCGATAGCTTCATTTTTGTGACCAGGAGAACGTGGAAAACAGACAGACAGATGGACATGCTTAAATTGATTTAGAATTCGATTTAGATCAAGAATATATATATACTTTGGGGGCGTTTCAAACGTTTTGACCCAATGAATATACCGCTCATCCTTTGGTGATGGGTATAATAAAAGATGAATAGACCGAACAATGCATTTATCATTGTGTGATAAAAATTTTCTTTAAAAAGACAATTAACGTAAAATCTTATAGACGCACCCCTTCGCAATTGAACGCGTGAAAAATTTCCTTTGAATATCTTTTGACTTTGTGACATAAATCGTTTTATTATTTATTCTTTGCTATATGCACATACGTTAAATCACATCGAACTAGTTGAGTGTTTTCTATAATGTTCCATTAAAGCGATTCGTAAATATTTCCATAACGTAAACTGTACAACTGTAGGTTCGCTGTTAATAAGTGATTTAAAAACAGTTTAAATCGCTTTTTAATAGACTAAAATTAAAATAAAAACAAGTTAAAATGTTACAGTTGAGTAAAGTCAATTTGTAAGCACCCTACTTCATTTCCCGCAATCCAATTCATCCTTGTAATAAATTATCGAAAATTTTGTAAAACTAACTCCTATCATAACAATGCTTACTTTTTATGACAGCTCTTTTATAAAGAGCGGTACAAAAAAAACAACAACAACATTTTATGTACTGATCGACGGTATTGTGAAATAAAACACTGTAATCAAAAAATTAATATTCTTATAAAGGTTTCTATTTCGTTCAAACGTTTATGTGAGAGCGACCAGCTCCACCTGAATCTAACCCATTCAAATTTTCCATACTCTTTTGGTATGCCAGCATCTTAACTATGAATTTTTTTTCATATCAAGATTTTTTCAAAACAGATCTTCATATGGGAAGTGTTCGTAAAAATGATACGATCTAATTTAATTTCAATGGGTTTAAATGGCGGACAGATGGACAAGTATGGTTAAATCGATGCGGAATGCCATCAGTTGGCATAATGAAAGATGCGTTTACATTTAGACTGTTGCATGCTTGTGCGCGAACTTAATATCTTCTTGTCGCACGTAATGCAGCGCATGATAATATAAGCACCCGTTAACAGTTGTAATTGGTTGACATGATTCAACTGTTATTGACACTACGTAGAATAAATATATAAATTATTTTAATTATGTAGTTTCCTATATCAACCATCAACCATCAGCAGCCTCACTACATCTATATTAGTTTTGTTATTTCGTTCGTTGCATATCGTAATGTGACGAAGAAGTATCCACCAGTCCGGCCTAGGCATGCAAAATTCAATTCATCCATTGTTCTCTTTCCTTTTATTTCATCATCATCATCATCATCATCATCATCATCATCATCATCATCATCATCATACACATTTAGATACCGTTCTTAAATGAGAAATTAATCGAACGCCTTAAGCAACCAAATACGTGTTAAATGAATGAAAATGTCGTTCGTATAAATATTATATATATTATCGAATTTATATATATGTTTTAGAAAGGATGACCTTTAGAAAGTGTGCGTTATAAGTTCCCCGTCAACCGTATAACAAGTGTATTACATAAGCTTTACTTTTATATCGATTACTGACGTCACATCTAGATAATTAAATCAATAAATTATAGGAAATAATGTGTACAATGAAGAGATAATTAAAAAAATCTGTAATCGTGGGAATGGAATATAATTCATATATTTTTAAATGAATTCGTTTATTAAAACATATTGAAATTATAATAAATATTTAAATTTATTATGGAAATAAGTAATAAGCGATGTTAAGACGTAATTAAAGGGCTACAAAGATGGAAAGACTTTATTAAACATTCAGCTTAAGTTTGGTCTTTGCTGACTCGAACTAACGTCATAATGTGGACTGCTGACATTAGGTGAGGAGAAGATTACGCATAAAAATTTTCTTTTGTACACAAGCCAGGGGAAGTTCTATTATAATCCTTACCACTACCGTCTTCTTAATAGGCCGAAAATCCCCGGAGATCCTAAAGCAAGAAGCTTATTGTCCACAAATGCTTTCGGGAAAAGAAAGAGAACAAGAACTTAATCTATATCCCGCCCCTCTCTCTCACTCTCTCTCTCACTCTCTCTCACTCTTTCTCTTGCAATAATAATGAACAAAACAAGCATAATTTTAAACATAAAATATTTAGGACAGAAATGGCACAAAAGAAAATATAATGGAAAAAGCGATTTATATATGTAGATAAAGATGAAGCATAGGTTTGATTACTTTATAAATTTACGACATACTTGAAACAAACCCAAAAATTGATTATTATTAGATCGGACTGGCTTCTCATTAGGCCTATTATTAGTAAGAACTTGTTGAGATGATTTGTTTTTTTTTAGACTTGAACCCGCAAACACTGACTTGGTAGTCGCGCTTCTTACCTACTAGGCTTACCTACTCTACTTACCTACAGACGGATTCGCCCTCTAAGATATAACTTGTAGGCTGTTACAACATTAAGTGCGATAGTTTTCCCTATTGATGACATAAATACAAATATAAAGTATTGCTTCCTCTTTGTTTAATTTTCTGTATTAATCCCTAAGCACACAATTGACAAGAAGTGAAAAGCGCAACTTTCAACTCAGCGAAAATTACAACACTTATGCTCACTCTTAACTGCAGCACGATGATGATCGGTGGTGTGAGTGATGTTGTTGTTTATGTTGTTGTTATTATTGTTATATATTCATCTTAAGTGCGTTTGTAAAAATGTCATTTAACGCGACAATAAACGTTGCAATAATACTTGAAATGATGAATTGCACCTGAATTGCACCGTTTGTCATATTGTTTTAAAAGGAATAATGGGAAGAGAGTAAGTGAGATTGGTCAGAATGTGGCAATCGATGTGACCACAATGCACAAACATAAAGAGCCGAAAGAGCCTGTTTGCATTCATATGCCGTGTTTTGTTAAAATGCACAATATTTATGGGCCTTTCTATCCTATGATGTTGCATATCTCGGTCCATAACAAAACAAAACCGGCAACAATCAACAAAAAAGTCATGCAAATACACTTCACTGCAAACATATGCACATTTGCATTGTTAGACTTATGGCATGAATTAAAATGAAAAAAAAAAAAAAAAACAAAAAAAAGGCAAAAACATTTTTTTTTTTAATTTTCAAGTCCATAACCAACCATTTCTAGCTGAATTTGTCATATTTGGATTGTTTTTATTTTTATTCTCATTTTCATTTTTTTGTCGATTTTATTTTCTTTCGACTGCAAAAATTCTGAAAATGTCATGTGATGTCGTTTTACCCCAATCAAAACCTTCATGGCGCAGACAAATGTGTTATATTTCACTCCTTACTTGTTAATATACCTTCCGGCTTGAAAGCTCACATAACGTATGGTGTCCTCTACTTCACACGAACGAAAATAAAATGGAAACAAAAAACTCATCTCCAGCTGCGGTCACACATATGACCGACCGGCCATTACTAGTGTATACAAATTTTTAAAAATAATTTCTCTCCATTAACGGCCTGTGAAGTTATACTCACTTTGTCATTACGATTGTAACATCCAGAAACCTTATCTGTATTTGTAATCAATGTATGATTTTAATTCAATCTGTCAGCCTACTCCTCCTTTCGTATCTTCAGTTTTCTATCCCTTCATTTATCCGTCTATCTATTTGCCTGTTCATCTATACATAGCTCTGTGTACGTCTATTGCCAATTCATTTCATATCAGTCCATCCGTCTGTAAATAGAATTATCTATTTGTGTGCCTCAATGTGTGTATCGGTGCGCGTGTGTGCGTGCGTGTATGGGTTTATCAGATATAAATATACTTTACCGTCTGCCAATATGTATTGATCTCTTCCCCAGTACATATATCCGGTCATTATTCTTCTACCCTATCGCTAAATCCATGAAATGTGCATCAGTCCATCCTTGCCTATCTGCTTCTGCAATCCGTCGATCGTAGTACCATCTATTTACCCTTCAGTCAGTTTGCTTGCGCGTTGCTCTATCCATCTGATGATAGATTTCTCTACGCACGCGTAGGTCGATTCACTGGCGCGTTGTTTTTTACAAATGCTAATCGGTCGATTCTTTCGTAAACCGGTTAATTCATTAACGCGCGTCGATGCATGCATCCATACTTTAAAGAATATGTCCCTGCATTGATGTATTCGTTTACATCAGTTCATCCACCTCAATTCGTCTGTACATCGGCCCATTCGTCTGAATCCCCGTCCACCTCTCTATCCGTTGCCCCAAAAAGTTCATGTATTCATTTCATCCTTTTCTTCACTGATTCTTTGTTTAATAATTGATGAAATTTTCAAAGTTGCCAATAACTTTATCAATCAGCCGCAATAGCTGATGAAAATTAAGAAAAGAAGAAAAGATCCGAAGAAGTAACAAAATGCGAGGGAAAATAGCAGATTCCGGCGTCACTTATCTTAGCTGTCGAGTATCCAGCATTCGGTTAAATGCGAAAAAAAATGTTCCTTTGTTTGTACATTTCTTGTTCTTCCTTTGTGAGGCGACGCCATAACGTGGACATTTTAAGCATTTTAGGATAAATAAAAGAGGATTTTTTTTTCTCAAAATTTTTATTGATTTTTGATTATTTTTGCAATTTCGTTGTTTTTGTTTTTTTTTTTTTTTTTTTTTTTTTCGTACTGTGTTCGTTTTATTCAATAAAATCTAAACACAATAAAATGTTTAATAAATGCATCTGACAATAGTGACAAATGTGGCTCCAGCGACTACCGTTAGTCGTTTATCACTCGCTTTGATTTAGTCTCTCATTGTTTTATAGTTTTATGATTATGTGGTTATATTCGATCAGTGATGTATGGAATTTCTACAAGATTTATTAACACAAGCATACATGCATTGACAATAGAAAATTATTTGAAGCTTTAAAA
Source organism: Glossina morsitans morsitans (assembly GCA_001077435.1). NCBI lineage: Eukaryota > Metazoa > Arthropoda > Insecta > Diptera > Glossinidae > Glossina > Glossina morsitans. The sequence goes on along the minus strand of CCAG010017236.1, from coordinate 3,826 downwards.
GAAAAAAAAAAAAAAAACAAAAAAACAAAGACTTAACTTTTTTTATTATAATTTATTTGATTTTTTAAAAATTTAAATAAAAAACAATTAAACATTTTATAAAATGACATAAGCAGTGTAAGCAAAGCAAAATAAAATGAAAGACCATTTAGGGCTAAAATTGAATTTCGGTTGGGTGCAGGAACAATGTTAAGAACAACACAGAAATTCTTACGACAACAAAAATAGTTTGCATTGAATTGAACGCCGAGAGAGATGATCTCTTCATTATGTTGTCTGATTATTGAGTGTGTAAAGGCAGTGATTGCTTATAAAATTTGTCTCTATTTGAACCGTCTATCGAAATCGAGAAAATCTAGCTTTGCCTTAGGCAACGATTTAACGACCAAATTGAACTATGGACGAAATGTGTCGTTTTCAAGTATATTGGAAATGGTTATCAAATAGGGTGAAAATGATGTCAAATACAATACAATCAAAACAAAAGCTTCGCTTCACTTGTCCTAGTAAATGGTTGTTTCTTAGTTAATATTTGTCTGGTCGTATAAAAAACATACAGATAAAGAGCTTTAGCCTTGCATAAGATTATCGTTGAAAACTATCGTAAAACAGGAGTGCACTTAAAGCAAAAGTAATGGAATATGCATAGAATCTATCAAAGCATCGGCCTTCACTTTAATGCAGTCTACGGGTACACTAACACTACTAAAGCTTTTCAACATCATTTCACATTGGAACAATGAGAACTACTTCATACTATGGGAAGAATCGAAGATGACATAAAATGATTTGTTATTCTTTTTGGATGAATTTCAGTCTATTTGTTACTCGGTCTGTGAATATTCTTCCAGACGTTAAAAGTGAAACAAAGTTCTAAGCCGTTCTCAGGCATTGTAGATTTATGGGCTACAAATAAAGTTTAGAATCGCAGTAGAAACGCTTTTGCAATCTGCCATAAGATAAAAACTATCTGCAAAAAAAGTAAAAACATTATAGTAGGACGAGACTCACCACTTCGCTTAACGACTATTCAAAACAAGGCCCTATGTGTTGTAAGGGGCCGAAAAAGTGGCCCGATCCGAACCACTTTCAATATCATTCAAACATGTCGGTGCACAAAATTTCATCAAAATATGTCGGAAATTGTGACCTGTGGGTTGAATACAGGAAAAGAAGGTGGACAAGTGAACAGGCGGATGGATGGGCAGGCGGACAGACAAGTTTAGATTTATTCGAAAAATTAATCTGAAAGGTGAGTTTGTCTCAAATATTTCGGGGGGTTACTTACATCCGCACACAACACACCCGTGCACCACAAGTGGTGTGCGCACAGACTACGTAATATTTTTAGCAATAATTGGGGCGATTATAAATTTTATAGTTACGCTACGCGCATAAGAATGCAATGAGTGTAACCGACCACCGTATTTCCTTGTTGCAATTAAAAACAAGCCAGAAGTCTACATTCGCAACGATCGAAAACTCTTAGACCGTCCGCCTATGAGAGAGAAAAAGATTTAAAAAGTATAACTAGTTGCTCCAGTATACCGTGCTGGTTTTTTTTTTAAACGTGAACGCTCAACAGCAACAGACCACAGATGGATGAAAAAGTTGATAGATGTACAGGCGCGAAAAGATCCGATTTCGATGGTTCGAAATAATACATTCACAGTGGACGCTTTTCCAACATTTCAACGCCCCCCTTATTGAATGCAAAATACATTGAAATTTGTCCACATTTCCTCATGATTAAATCCAAATCTTTTGCGGAATAACATTTTTCGCAGATTTACGAACAGACGATTGTCACTATGGATTAGATCGGAAGAGTACGATGAGTGTGACTGCAATCCCATCTGCAAATGACACAATTTGGCAATCACATCGTTCGATTTTTGAAATGGTGCGTGTACGCCACGCACCACCCATTCAGAAAACAATTTCGTTGTAACCAAATTTTCATCAGTTAACACATAGGCCTTTGATATCTTTAAGTTGTCCACTATATCGTGCGAGTTGACTTTTAAATTATCGAGAAGAATTTTCACGAATTATTTTATTATTTTAAGCGTTCACCGCGTTCAACGTCACCGTCACCGGCGACTATACAAGATCGTTTCAAATCGGCACTCCCCAGATGAATTTCTTCTAGGCATTATTTTCGACAGAGAAAAGTTATCTATCGCAAGGCTTACTACAAATTAATTTTTAATAAAAGGCGAAATTCCGATTTTCCATTACCTTTAGAAATAGGAAAAGTAGGGTAACTAAAACGATTGTATTGCGTAAACAAATACTCGAAATGACATGAATCGATGTCGATTTCTAAAAATAAAAGGAATTTTTCATTATACACGATATCTATGGGACGCTTCTGGAACTTATCAATGTTCCAATACGAATGGAATTGACCAAATGAATGCAAATATTTTGGCGCTCTATTGGAAAGCCAACACTTCTTAGATAAAGTCTTAAGTTTAATCACAACAACAAATTGATACCAAGACAATCTTTTACTGGCGTTTATCTTTTGTACACGTGATCTTTGGAAGCAATTGGTTGACAATGTCAAGTATGGCATCATTTTATTGAAATGACAACAATTGCAGGTCGACGTCCAATCGAATGCCAGCTTTATTCCTCTTAAGAAATGTCGTATATGATAGATTGACGAAATTTTTATTCATTTTTTACTTAGTCACTCTTATGAAACGTTATATATATCGTGTCTTTCCATCACTCATTTTCGCTGCTAGATGAATCGATCTTTCACATAGGGGTTTGTCCATCAAAAGTGCAAACGATTGCTTTATCCCGCTCGGTTTATCGATATATCGGTTTGTGTGTCTTAAACTAATATTAACCCATGTTGTTTGCTAGTGTTGATGTGAATTAGAAATTGTTGATCAGCGTAGGCTTACCTGCTCTTATCAGATTTATTCAAATTGGAATTGCTTCAATTGCTTTTTTTTTTTGGTAAAGTGATGAAAAGCACAGCACCACCACTGAGAGAAACACGTTCGTCTGACGGATACCCGTGCTTTCTCGTGGTGACAGGCACATTCAGATTTGCATAGATAATCTGGCCATCATTGTTTCCTTTCCCTTTCCTTCTCCTTTACCTAGGGAAACTAAACATCAGATTCACTTACATCTGCTCCCTTCGGATGACCTCGAGATGTGTGAGTCGATCGATTTATTTGTACATGTCATAGCGCAACGTGTGTAATGCCCACAACTTCCTTCATATAAAAAGCCTCGTTTAGCAACTACAAGGTCTCTATTAGTTGAAAATTATTGAAATTTTAACTTTTTGCTTGCGACCCCATTCTCTTAATTGATGATGATTGCTTTGCAGGACGTGGAAGGACAAGAATACTGTGCAAAATGGAAGAAAGTAGAAAATTGAGAAATTTTCAGTTATTATTATAATTAACTTATAACGAGTTTAAGAATAATTGCAGGAAATGCTTGGTTGAGTATCCAATCACAACAACAAATTTTACGCTTTGTTGTCGATCTGTAATTGATAGCCGTCCTATTTAATTTGTCAAACGCCATAACTGCCGATTTTTTTTTTTTTTTTTTTTGTTGCTTTTATAATTTTTCCATTTTCTCGGTAATATATTCATTTATATGTTTGTTCATTGATTCGTATCATTGCTTGCTTGAAGATAATCTCTGGTAAGAAGTCCTTAAGCGATTACTTTTTTATTTATTTTTTTTATTTCGATATTATCGCAAGGAATTAATTTAAGTGACTGACAATTGCACGCATCCTGCACAGCGTTTACAAACGAACATAAAAGGCTAAAAAGCGGAAATC